>KK119612.1:156817-178589 GCA_000611955.2 Stegodyphus mimosarum | reverse complement strand
TCACTTGAAATTAACTAATGCATTTTGCATTAGTTAATTGAGACTGAGACTGAGACATCTAAGGATAAGAATGTAGAGTCCTACATGGTTTTGTCCGACGCTGAAGTGAAGCAAGCAGCTGTGTGTTCCGTCCAATTGATGCGGAAATGCGTGGAATGACATCTTGGCATTCACATTATACGATTCGACGACTGAAGGGCAGCGAGGTGTTATCAGATTTCTGACTACGGAAGGGGTTAAACCGGCCGATATTCCTCGCAGGATGGTAGCCGTATATGGAGGAGACTGTGTGTCCCACAAGTTAGTGAAAAAATAGAGTGCCAGTTTTCGGGAAGGCTTGGAGTGTTTGATTGATGACCCGAGACCAGACCAGATAAAAACGGTAATCACGGCCGAACTTATCGACAAGGTGAACTACTTGATGAAAAGGGACATCTCAAAGGGAAGATCTTGAACTCGAACGACGAGGTGATGGACACAGTGGAGAACTGGCTCCTGTAACAGATACAGAAATTCTGGAAAGAGGGAATCCTTCGGCTCATGAAATAGTGGGGAAGTTGTACTCAGGCCTTTGGTGATTACTTGTGAATAAAGACTTCAGTATATCTACACTTTTTATCAGTATATCTATGTCGTTTCGTACCTTCTCATTTGAACACCCCTAATAGTTCCATATAGACACACGATAAAAACTCATCTCCAAATAATCGTTCATTTACGGTTCATAAATCATGCAATTGTATAGATACTTATAATACTTATGGAAGAGAGGAGAGAATATTTATTGCATTTTTCTTCATAAAGAAATCATGGATTTATCCTAGGAAAATATACTGGAGACCATCAGTTAAGCAGCTGTACCGCCGTTACAACTTATCGCTTAAGTGATAGAACCATCCACCATCCAGTACACTTATTAGTGAATTTTGAAAAATAAAAATGAATAATACGTACATAAAAGTTGTAACATAATAATTGTCTTAAAACATAAAATTTAGAATTATAAAATAAAAGTAAAATTAGGAAAATGATACTAGAAATATCTGCAATATTTACGCACTAGATTTTATTATTATTGCTCTGAATTAACAATATGTATTGACGTTAGAAGCATAACCAGCCATTGAAGTGTTTTAATTAAAAATAGTACTTAATTAATTAGCATAGTTTTATAAACCTAGGTTTAGGAAAACAACACATACGTCAACCAAGCAAACGAGATCATGTCTAAGTTATGCAAATAACGAGAGCTTTCAGTCGCCAAATAGCAAATCCTAAGGTTCACGAATAACTGAACTGGCGTTGTCTCAAACAGTTCTTTTTATCCTAGCAAAAGAAAAACAAAACATTAATATGATTTCGACAAAGGATCAATCAATATGGTAAGACTCATCAGCAAAAGCATCTGCAAAATTGCGAATATAATAAATCGATTATTCAAGATGCAGTACGTAAATGATGGAAGGGGGTTTTAAAGAAGTGCCAGTAGTGTTTTAGCTCATGGTTATTAGCCATTGCAGAGCAAATGCTGGCGGCTCACATTACATGCCTAAATACATGCTGATAGAGTACACAACTTTATTGCTTTGCATAGCAAAAATGAGGTTTTACGACAAGCTAATGCTCCATATCCTTTTATGAACGGCGTAAATAACATGATGAGAAATTTACAATAACCTTCATATTTGCCAGCCACGAATCTAATGGAGGATTTGTGATGGGAGCTGGAGAAAAATTACGAGCAGCAAAACATCAACCACGTAATTTATGAGAACTGAGAATTAAATGCTCTTTTGTTGCACTTATGGTAAAAAATAGCAACACACACCTACCAACATCTCGTTAAATCTATGCCTTGGATAAGATCCCTTGTAGTGAGTGTAAGAAGGAACTATATCTTATTAGACAGCTGGCTTTAATGTTTTGGTGGGTCATCGTGCATCATCAGTGTTTTCTATGAAATATTTATTCATTCCGCGGAATGATTTATTGCAAAATATCGTATTGCTCTTCATATTAAGGCACAGATTTGGTAAACGACTACAAAAGCGAATCCAACATTGCGGTTTAAGCATGTATAATTGAAAGAGTTAGCTTACCTGCCGATATGTATCTTCGATGGTGGGTATATAAGACTCCCTGAAAGTTCCTCTGACAAACCGAAGCACCAGGGAGCTTTTTCCGACGCCGCCAGCGCCGAAAACCACCACCCTGTAGTCGTTGCTCTGCTCCGGCATCGAAACACGTCCTGCAAATAAACAAACAATCATTAGATTATTTTTAAGCCACAGTGAACAAAATCAGCAAGAAGGTGTAAGGTTTATTATGCGTTTTCCAACAGTTATTTTAAGTTTTGTATCTTTCCTATCTTATTCTAATTTCAGCTTACAATTTCCTGCCAGAATGTGAATTCAGAAACGCAGAGAATGCAAATGAGTACTATTTAAGTCGTGACTTAACCGACTTCAACAGAGAGAGTCTGATTTCCTGACTAGCGCGCGTTTGCCTTCTGGTCACATCACTCTTAGCTGTTACTACGCTCGGCCATATCTAGGCCCTTGCTAGGCTTAGCCGATTCAATTAATACTTAGGGGCCAACTAGTTAGATTCTGATAGCTTCGGCTATATTTATTTAAGAGCTTTAGTTAAGTTAGTTTTAGTTCAAATTATTAGTATTTAAGTTCAAGCCCGAGTGGTGGCTTTATTGTAAAGCTCCAAGCCGGAACTGATTGTAAATATACTGGATAATAAAGTGTTTTATACCCTTCTCAAGTCTCACCTGTTCTGTTCACACTTAAGCGATTATTCGCCTGTAAAGTGTTCGTGTGGTTCTAAGTAAGAACTTAAGATTTAAAGAGTTGAACCCTACAAAGGATTATAAAGCAGAAATGTAACAGTGCAAATAGTATACGCTAGTGCGTAATTAAACACAAAAAGACTAAGCATATATAAAGGGTGGTCGTTAACTTCGTGTCATAAAAAACTAGGGATGCCTTCGTGGAGGAATTTCTATACGGAACTGGCTCGTATACACGTTACAACTGGGGAAAACCACGAAATCACGCATGCAGCCAGCCCGTTCGCGGGATTCAAACCTCGGACCGAACTATCAGTGTTCAGCGATTTTACCGCTCGGCCGCTGTTGGGTCCGTAGGAAACTAGATTGTTTTATGAATGAGTTATTACTACAAATATAATGTATGAATAAATGTTGATTTGAATTTAGTTGTATACGAATATCACAAATAATCTCTTTAATGTTGGTAATATTAATTAACATAATTTTAAATTGAGTAATATTATTTAAATGAGTAAATATTAGTTAAATGAATAAATATTATTTAAATGAAATGTAATGAAAATCTGGACCTTTACTTTATTATTCCAGACTAGGATTTACTTAGAATTTACATATTTTGCATATTAGTTTCATAGCCAATCAATAACGGATATTATTGCATAACTTATTAAGAACGAGCAGTTAATTATGTGATTCGTCGTTTTGAATAATAAGCTTAATTACAACGACAACTCCAGGAACTGACATTTTGTGATACGCACAAATTGTACTTTTAGGCTTGAGACATTGCCTTCGTTAATAGTGAATGTGTCTTCTACAACATTTCCTCGCTCATGTTTAAAGCATAAGACTCCTTTAACGCACGATTAAAATTTTCAATTAAAATTGCACGTCCTAAAAATTTAATGTTTTAAGTATGTTAGTTTCATGAATCTGAATGGCTACACATATCTGGTGACGCCCTAAATCCACATTCTGTAACGCCAAGCCTCTACACGTATGGGAAAAGGAAAAATGGCATATAAAAGTAGCTCGCAGTATTGCGAAAGACGTTTTGCTGATGCAGTTAAAACAAGAGGAACTTAAAACTTTTAAATAAATTGAAAGAATTTTCATTTTAGTATTTCCTTACCCAATTCATAAAGTTCAGAATAGCTTAACAACGTTAACTTTAGCAGTAATTTTTATGTGTCATTAATATATAACTTGTAACTTGGATTATGCAAAGTGATTTAAAAACACCAGTTAAAAATATAAAGACATGTAGAAAGGATTGAAATAAGCATATTTTGTTATGCGTTTGCAGAAATGGCACGTTAAAGTGGCACATTGAACTGTTGGGCGGTAGATTCAAGTCACGTGCTGGTCTAAATCGTCATTTCTTGTAGGAATTTTGAGCAGTATTCATCGCTGCATGAATCAATTTTATCTAAAGAGCTACGACTGAAAGGAAGAACGGCAGCTTTTCAAAGCTGAAAGCTGAAACGGCAGCGTCCACTAACGGCCGAGGAGTAAAATCGTTGAACACTGGTAGTTCGGTCCGGCCTTCGATTCGTAGTAAGCGAAAGTGGCTGCATGGGCATTTTCCTACTTTTCCCCATGTGTAACATGTACACGAGACAGTTTCCATTAGATAGTCCTCCACGAAGGCATTCCTTCTCTTAGGAAGATAGCCCTCTAGTGCTTTGCCATAATCAAATAAACCAAATCAAACTGAAACGTAAGCTATTCAAATAATATGCAGATAACTATTTCCAATTATCTCTTTGTGAGCAGTTGCTCCGTTTTGTTTCTTTCGCAGTCACACGAATAAAATGATATCGGCGAGATTTACGTTTTTGTATCAATGCAAATCGCTCAAAACTCGCAGCGCAAATAAGTGGGAATTTACATCAGCAGAACGCTTTTATCTACCACATAACATCAACTTGTACCACCTCAAAGCTCCATTTCCGCACACATATTCCATTACAAAGTCTGCTTATTTTGGTCCCTTCTACATTTTTGCCAGATATTTTGAATCACTTTGTATGTACAATATTCGAGCTATAAACATTTCTGCATTTCCTGCATGCACTTCGGCTTACGCGGGGAGTAAAGCGTTACACTGAAACATTAGTTTTAATGCTATAAACCATTAACTGAAGTTAGTACTATAATCTGCTAAATATTATAGTATCAATATAGCTTTAATCACATTTCAAAAGTAGGATTAACTATGGTTACAGCGATAATGAGCTTAAAGCTAAAGCCAAGTCGCTAGAATTCCACTACATTCACTAAATATTTATAACCATAAACTTGTCTTCTGATCGCCCATCGGTACGTCAGAAATGATGAAGTAAGAAACAGTGCTGCCTCGATAAGCCTCAGATAACATCTTAGAGAATAATACCTTGAAGGCAGAATGTTGATCACTGCTATGATTCAGGTCTTCTTCAATAGTTATGGGAAATTTTGTAAGGCAATTCTACTTTCATTTTTTTTTCTTCTTTTTATGTTCTTCTTTTATAGCTCAAAGGCATACTTGACTTTTACTTTTCTTTAAACATATCTCCTCTGCTTATTGATTAATGCTTGGAAGTTTATGAAAGTCAAGAAACGTTTCATGAATAATTTTACCTATAAAACTGCAAAAGTGCTGAAGTGTTTCCCATGTATTGCTCCATCTGTACAAGTAGACGCGTGATGCGGATTGACTATTGAATAGTTACAGTTATATAATAGGTACGTAAAAGCAAACAGCCCATAAGTAGCCGTTAAGATAAGACTAAAGAAGAATGGGAGTGGTGCCCAACCGGTATAGTGGTTAGCGTCACTTACTGCTGTGCCGAAGGGCCCGGGTTCGAATCCCGGAAAACGCATGGATATTTGTAAATGTACAGTGTCGGTGCGGCATGGCGGCACTCTAAATATGCGG
This sequence comes from Stegodyphus mimosarum, assembly GCA_000611955.2. Lineage (NCBI taxonomy): Eukaryota > Metazoa > Arthropoda > Arachnida > Araneae > Eresidae > Stegodyphus > Stegodyphus mimosarum. The sequence continues at coordinate 172,869 of KK119612.1, read as the reverse complement.
CGAGCCGAAAGTCCTCTCATGTGGTTTGGTGGAAGGGGAGAGGGGTTTGAGACCCTCGGACCCGTCCCCTGGGGTGCTCTCCATCAAAATTGGCGGCGGAACTGAGCTAAATCGCACTGTCCCTTGTGAGGTGCTCAAGGCTGTTGCCAACGACAGGCGTAAGCTTGCGCTTCTTGACACGAGAAATTTCGTGGGCTTGAGCTGACTTTGTCAAACAAGTGAGCATGAGTAACAACAGAATAGGAGTTTGTCTTGGTTTTGTTTCGTGATAACCAAAGAGACTGAGTGGTAGTGATTATAAGGATTTGGATTATCTCTATCTGTTATGTGAAGAGGAACAGTTTTCCTTAGAATGTCTTCCACGAAGACATCTGTCTTAAGGCAGATAAAATCTTCAGCGTTTTGTTATGAAAAAAAACCTAGCCTATGATAACTGGATATTGGACCTTTCCTTTAAAATTTCCTTTCCACTAAACTTATCAGTTGTAAAGGAGTTAATTAAAGGGAAATATCAATGAAACTAATCTACCTTATGAAATCATCTACAGAAAATTTCATTTTAAAAAGAAGGCTTTGGGTATGTTTTGCATAATTACGTAGCATATAATGTATTTTCTCGCCTCCTTCCAGGATGGCTTCGTGATGTAACGGTAGCATACTAGATGCGTATTCAGGAGGTCCAGGGTTAGAATTCCGGTGAGGGCAATTCCACATTTTTTACGCCCCTGCTTCAAAAAACTTAAAGATTCTACAAATCTATTAGGCTAACCTTTGTGAAGGTATGCCTAATAGACTGAAGAATGAGGATAAATTTCTCGAAAATCCAGTGTTTAATGGATTTATGAAAATATATCAGCAATCGCACAGCAAGAAGTTTTTCATTTATGGTAAATGGTAAAACAGTTTTTTTCTCTGTTGGACAAGAGTTTTTTTCTGTGTTAATAAAACAGTCTTTTTTTAATTTTTTTATTCGAAGCTAAAAATATCTAAGAGAAAAAGAAAAATTCTCGTTATTTGGAATAAAATATGCAGTGAATTTTGGAGACCTTTAGACAGAATTAGAAATGACGGAAAGTTTTGATAATTTAATCCAGTATTGTCTTCAGGTCTAATTTCTAAGCTTAAAACCTAATTTTCAAGTAAATGATCCAAAACAAAAATCATAATTTCCCTTATTATGAACTGATTACAAGAAACGAAACATATATTTCAGAAACATGTAACCATGCATCAAATATGTTTTTTATTATAAATGTTCTTCTTCGTGAGAAAGGATGGATTTTTATGATATTAAGATTAGAAAAAAAACTTAGATTTAAACCAAAATATTAATTATAGATTACGTAAAGCCTACAAAAGACTTCACCTTGCTTTTATTCTCGCAATTGTTGGTCGTAGACATATACTTGAAAGCTCAAAAATGTTTTAAATGATGCATAAATTCGTTATTTTGTATTTTAAAACTTTAAAAATTCATTTTTATACAGATTTTTTTATAGGAAATCTAACTTTTTATACTGTACTTACGTTTAGAAAAGCTTACACTCATTATAAAAAATAGCACACAAACTTCCGTACAACAAAAGTTGAACGATGTTTCATTCAATATTTGTAACTTTTGACGCCATTTTTAGCTTTCCCTGAGTGACCTGTTTTAATTTTTTTTAATTAGTGTTATTTGACGTTGATTTGTTTTTCTCAAATACCATTCAAAGGTATGCTTTCGCGATAAAAGCTGTGTGTAATATTCTTTAAGATTTCTTTACGAATTATATGATGAAAGGAATTTCATAGAAGTAATTTATAATTTTTTTGAAAAAATAAAATTTGATTAACACTCCCATTTTATTTTGTTCTTTCAAAATTCCTAAACGAAATATCATACAAAAACATCTTTGAGCTATAAATATATATTTTTTTTAATTTTGGAAAATAAAGTTGGCGATATGAAAATGCAGGTACAAGTATAATTGGGCGGCACACCAGAATTTCACTATTGGTTTTACAAGTATATCGCCGCGCTAACACGCACACTCTGCTTAGGTTTTAAGACAGAACACCTCGAAGGCGGCGCGAGGTTCTCTCACCGCTCTTTCCTTATCAACAAACACGCGACAGGACTTCTTATTAGCTGTGTGTTTTGAATGTCCCCTTGCCGCATAGACTCTATACACTTACAAATATCCATGCCTTTTCCGGGATTTGAACCCGAGCCGATCGGTACAGTAGTTAGTGTCCTATCCCTCCACCGTCTAGGCGGCGATATGAAAATACAATAAACCCTCGCCGAATCTGTGGTACTGGATTTCGTATACGCTAGTTATCTTTACTGTTTCCATTTAATTTGTCCAATGCTAGAATTTCATTCATACGCGTTCCAACGTTCATTCATTCATATTAGATGCTTGCTGGCATCAGAGGTGGGCAGAAATTATCAACAATTTTGAAGGATTTACATCGACTGAAAATAAAGCCAAAGAAACTGTACAAATTACAAAAGCAATTGACAGCGAAGGAATTTCAGATATAGAAGTAGTCAAAGAATTAAACGAGAAATGACGAATAAAGAGCTGGATGACCTTATAACACCGGCTGAATAACTTATAACATTACGTACGGTCATATGGTTTTGGAAAGACCTCGAATTTCAAAGAGAAGATGAACTTATGGGAAGAACATCAAATTTAGAATAGTCAATTTTGAAGCTGCCAATGATTCTTAGCGTAGCCATCGTATTTTACTATATCTTACAAATAGACAGATATATTTTTTCCAATGGCGAGACCACAGACTACTTTGGCTTGGCCGCTACTAAGGCCAGAAGTGGTAGTTACTTTATAATGGAGGCACTTAATAGGTGGGGCTCCTATAAAGGGACGGACAATTACAGCCATGCGTTCTCCGGGATTCGAACCAAGCTCTTTTGTAACGAAGCCGGCTCCGCTAACCACTGTACCGTCTGGGCGGCCTATCTTACATACATACCATACGTACATATATATATAAACATTATTACAATTTTATATTTGTTAATAGATTTTGCTACTTGCACTTGATTTACTTATGTTCTCAGAATTTAAATGATATTGTAGATTAGTTCGCAGGAATATAAATTATTTATAATATCTATTAAACTTATTTCTATAAAAAATTTTTTACTTTAAATTGCTTTTTACGAATAGAAATTTTGTTAAATTTATATATATGTTATTTAAATATTTCAGATTTGTGACGTACTTAAATATTTCAACAGGAATTTTAGAATTTTAATATTAGCGGTCTTTCTGGAAGCACAAAACTATCAAATTCCAGTTTGTTCTCCATTTCTAGATTTGCGCAGAATATTAGCAGTTAATAAACTGATAATATAACTAGAATTCAAATCAATATAAACTGCTAATAAACTACTAGTGTATATTAGCAGTTTATATTAATTGGAATCTTCCGTCATAAAGTATACAGCATTATTCTTTCTCTTCGTTTCGAGTATTTTTATGTAATAAAAACATTTCAAAATTTACAGAACTTTTAATTACAGGTTTGGTTTTGGAAACAAAAAGGCAAACTGTTTCCATTTTAATTGAAGCAATTACGGGAAACTTGTTTTATTTTTTAACTGAGTAACTTATTTCTTTCTGGTATTCTCTTGCCATTTTAAAATTATGAGAATCATTGTGTTAGGGAATTCGGGAATGGTTTTACTCCCTGTCCTTCTTCCTCCCACATTAACGCATTCTAACATTCACTTAATTATCGTCGTTAATCGTCCAAATGATGCTACAAATTAATGCGCAACTAGCCATTAGTCTGCACGGAGTGGTCACGCATTCCTCTCAGATTGTCTAGGTTATGGAAAAGAAGATAATTATCAGGAATTTCTAAATGGCAATCATCACTATGGCAACGACGTAAACATTCATTTTAACTCCTTCCTTCGACATACCTGTTTAGTGGAATTTCTTTTTTTTTTCTTTTCTTTCTTGGCGATTGAAAACAAAGTGTTCAATGCTTTAGTTTGAAAGAGAAAAACGTGATCATCTTTTTATGAGAAATAATTCAGAATTCGATTTTAATTCTTTTAATCAAATGTGCAAAAATTCTGTTAAGTGTTTTACTTAGTTTATTATTTTGTTTTTGTCAGAAGTACTTACTTTTATTAAAATTTATTTATTCGTAGAAGGGAAATTCTACAATTTTATGGATTAGAAAAATTCCAGTTTTTAATTTCTCTAACCTGATATAAGGTGAATTAATTAATAAAATTAATATTTTCTTTAATTTAATGGCAGTTTCTTTACTGGATGCATATTAGTGCTATTTCTAGCGATGTTAAAATAATATTTTGACCTTGTCAGATATTACATCAGATATCAAGGCAGGTATTAAAAAAATTAAACATAGAATTCTAAATTTTCACAACAGGAATCTGAATCACGATTTCGAAAAGTTACCAATTTTTTTTAATCTCTTAATGATGACAAAAGAAATTTCTGACGTGGACACTACACGACTTCCTTGTAGGGAATATTAAATTATACGCATTTTTGCTGCATTTCCTACGCGAAAACAAGCAATTCGGCCATCGGGGAAGAAGGCAGAGTTTTCGGCGCACAAACCTGAAAGTTTACTTTTGGTCCCACTAGGCAAAAATACACTGAAGGTGCATAATCTGACTTAATTCACTATTCTGTCGAGTTTCAAATGTAAACAAATATGGCTGCTATGGAAAAAAATTAGGCTTTGCAGCACTTAAACAACTTTTAAATTGTTTATAATTCTACAACTATTGCATGCAGATTAATTAAAGCCATAAACATTTTAACCAGAAGATAATAACAACATAATTCAATCATTTGTAAAGCAAAAAATGCACCATTTACGAACATATAAGAATGAAAAAACTGAGCTCAATGAGGCGAGAAAAAAAGTGGATATATATATATATATATATATATACTTTTGGTGCAGCCATTCGCACCCAAAAAAGAGAGTTACACATCTGCATGTTATAGTAGTCCTATATACAAAATTTCAACGTTCTGAGGCTACTCATTTTTGAGTTATGCGAGATGCATATATACATACGTACGTACAGACACCATTAAAAAATCGCTTCTGAATCCATTTTAAATCAGTTTTTTAATTCGTTTAGGGCAATTTGAGTCCTTTATTCTGTCCTTACATGCAGATATGACACAAAAACGTCGATACCCGAAATATGATATGATGTCGAATATGATACCCGAAATTTTTCGGGATTACAATACTTTTTATTTCGTACAAGGAAGTAAAAAAGAATTGTTACTTATAAAAACTTTACTGAACTAAGTTACGTATAAAAATGTAATTTAACTCAGGTTTAAGTTAATGGCAGCTTTAAAATTACGGTATGATTAGTCAATTGTCTGGCATAATTATTATTCTTATTTAAAGTAAATATAACAAATAATAGAGTAACATGAAAAATTATTTGCTACATTTCAAGCATAAGAAATAAATAAAAATGTGTCCAGAAATATTTAAATATATAACTGCAAATCCTGCACTTTTAAAAATAATACTCATTGTTAACCATATGCCATTTCCAATATTTCTTTCCTCATATTCTCTGTACTTTTCGTAAATCCTAACACTTTTTTATTCACAGCCATCCTGCCTTTAATCCCTTATCTGTCTTCATTCTTCAACGCATATAAGGTAGCACACGTTCCTACGAAGCTTTGAAAAATGGGAATAATAAATTTCGCTAAAAATATTTTTTTTACATTTCCAAATATGAAATATTCATTGAAAAACTTCAGATTTTTTCCCGCAAATATATGAGTAGGAAATTTGAAGTCTCTAGATCTGTTTATCCAACAAATGTTTGCTGCTGACGAATTGTTAATAGTTTTTATCGATCATATTCTATTATTAAATTTTATATGCGATAAACTATATTTAAATTACCAATATTATTTTCAAAGAAGCAGATATATCTTATACTTGAACATAAGTTCGCTTATGTATTTTAAAAGATCAGTTTTTACAGCATATTAATTTTAAAATCTTAAGAATATATTTATCTCTCTGAGGAAGTTAACACAGTTCTGAATTTTTCAACACTATTTGTGTTGCACATTAAACAGAAAGATATGTAATTTAGGAAAAGGCAGTAGAATATGTGGGAGGGATATAACGCATAAAATTACCAACTTCTAAATTCCCAGCCCTCAAATTTGAATCTCTAAACGTTATGCATCAGAAAGAAGTTATTACTAAGTTATTATGTATACTATATGAAATGCTTGTTGTACCAAATTTTATAAGTAATTAAAAGTTTTATTATAAACTACTAATAAAATACTATTGTCTAAAAGATATAAAATAATATTGGAGAGCAAAGATTTTATTAAATGAACAATTTAAGTGATTTTTATTTATTTATTTATTTATTTATTGGGTGGGCGTTTGTGTTCTGATAAGAAAAGTGAAAAAATGCGGCATTATACTGTTAAAGCAAAATCTAACTAAATATCGGTAACAACAACAAACTTCAGACATCTTTCCTGGAACTTAATGCAAATAAGGTGGACAGTCCCTGCTGAAAAATTCCCATATTAGGCAGGGGAGGTCGCACTCGATATTGTCATTGTGTTAAACTCTCTCAGATTGGGCTGGAGAACTGGGCCACAAATCCAGCTCTTAGCCACTGCCCGTCTACCGAAAATTCCAATGCGGAGTTCAACAAATTCACTTACAAGTCTGCAGACCCAGTTCCCAAACCGGATCTGCTCCTGACACCGGAGACTGTAATCTGCTCCAAAATCTCCTACTGACGTGCCGAACCCGAAAAGTAATCACTCCCTATTCTCGGTATTTGGTGATGGGCTTGACTTGATCACCTAAAAATCTGACTGGTTGTCAAATTGCTTCCGCCAATATTAAGCGGGCAGCCCGTCACATTAGGACATTACCTAGAAAACTCAGTGCCGTTCCACACTGAGGTACAGTACCATCAGTTCTCAGACCTACGCCAATCCCCAAGGTCAGACAGCACACGACCCACCCTCGTGTTCTGGAACCGCCAGGTTCATGAATTTTATTCCCCCCCCCCCGTGATCGAGACTACCTAGGTAGAGAACCTATCCAGTAGCTTTGCAGAGTTCTCTATGTCGACCCCCGGGCAGAGTAAATAGCGGTAAGCCTAACGATGGGCAAAGTTCCAGTAAAATATGAAATTCATAACGGTAATTGCCATATAACACGTCGAAGCTGCGCAAAAACTGCAAGAATTTACTTGCTCTTTAAAAACATCAGATAATGGCAAAAATGCGGCATTGCTCACCATCTTGGCATTGTGCATATTAAGCATTGCATAGATATTCACTGCACAATTATTCATGACGCGATATAAACGGCCACTACATTCCGTACGTTGGCGCACATTTGGCAACTGAGGCCCCTTTAACAGAAAAGTGCAAATTATACTTCTTTTTCCGTGGTTCAAGTCCCGGCGAGGACATTGCTCATTTTTCATCTCTCGTGGTTTCCAAAAATACCTAATGTCCCTACAAATTATTTCATGCAGAATATAAAATAGGCAAATCTACAACCTTGCATTCGGCGTAGATTTTGTAAAATCCCAATCGATTTCGAGGCCAAAACATCTCCCACGCCGAATACAAGGTTGTCGATTTGCCTGTTTTATTTTCCACGTCGGCGTGTTTCTCTCGCGTCTTGAAATTTCATACAGATTAACTAAAGGCATAGAAACTTTAACTGCAACACAAAACCCACAAAGTTCGATCACAATTTAAAGCCAAAAATGCATAATATACCAACATATAAGAATAAAAAACTAAGGTCACTGAGCCAGGTAACAGAACCACACTATTTATATATATATATATATATATTTATATACGATTGAGGCAACCGATTGTAAAGAAAAAAGGAGATAGATGCACAACTACATATTAGCAGTCCCATATACAAAATTTCAACGTTCTACGGCTGTTAGTTCTTGAGTTATGCGATATATATACATACGTACGTGCGTACAGAGGTCAAGAAAAAATCTCATCTGAATCCATTTTAAATCCATTTTAAATCCATTTTACAATCTTTTTTGGCAAAAACCGTCCATTATTCTTTCCATGCGTAAAGATGTCAAATGGTTTTGAGAACGGTTGATATGAATATTTTCATTGAAATATGATCCCCGAAATTTTTCGCAATTACAATACTTTCTTTCTCGTAGAAGGAAGTATAAAATGCCAAGAAGTTTTCGTCATATGAGAATAAAAATTTAGCTCCAGATTTACAATTAAACTCCCGTCCTGAAGAGAAAGAGTCGAACAGTTGGACTAAACCTCCTTTAAGTCCCGCACATTCATAATTGCAGAAGATGAACCTTTTTTGGAATATTATTCGATTTCAGGTTTAAGTATAAATTCAAGTCGTTGTTTCTGGACAGCGTTCAACTACAACTGTATATAAACAACTGTACGGTGAAACAAAAGGAGGCAAAACTTTTGGATTTCAAGACAGAAAGGAAGGAAGCATCTGTAGCTCATCAAGGTGGAGTCGGATAAAATCGATAAAGATTTAAAAGTTCGCAGAAGCCAGCATTTTGGTATTCTTTCTCTAACAGCTCTGATTCCGTTTGCAGTATCGTACTTTGAAGGGGGTATGATTTTAATCAATGACAGTTACGTAAACCAAATATTGATGCAGAATGGTCTTTGATAAAAGCAACAGTTTCCATATTTGTGCCAAAATGTGAAGGCTTTATAAAGAAGTCTCGAATTCCCTTACCCACTAATGAACTAATTTAACACAAAATACGAAACAGTGTTACGTAAATGCTTTGTTTATTATTATTTTTTCATTTTAAGTTACGCCTTTCACGTACTTCCAGCAAAAAGTACGAAAATGCTTTTGTTACCTGAAAAAGAGCCATCCATGTAAAGGTCTTCGAGCCATGTTTTCGTGAATTTCATACGTGGCCATAACTCTTGATTTCCCATATTGTACAGCATTATTTTGAGTTTCAGGAGTAATGGACTAAGCATATAAACTCAGAATTTTACTTTTATTATGTTCATATCGTCCGTATTTTATCAAATGCGATTTCTAGAAAACTTACGGAATTGAGGACCATTACTATCGCATAACGGATTGCTAATGTTCTTTGAACATGGCTTGCGGGCCAATGCAGTCATTTTCTTCTCTTCAGTGCACTATTCCATCTTAAGACAATGGGACGTTTGAAGGAGGAAAAGCGTGAAATATCACCACCAGAAATTTCGGAATCCAGATGCTACAAGTTTTTTTGTGCGTAATGACTTCAGTGAACTTTGAAACCAAAAGATCAATCCCTTTTTCAGTGATCATACTAAGAAAGGATGTCTAAGCTCCCTAAGTTGATGTATTCTCGAAAGAATTCTGGAAACATTTCGAAAGTCGCAAGACATTTTAGATTTTTCATTGGTTTCTTCGTTGTATAATATTTGCCGTTTGAGAGGTCCGTGGTTCGAGGTTCGGCGAGGGCATTGCTCATTTTTCACAACTCCTGCTTCCAAACAGCCTAATGACTCTACAACCTAATAATTTTAATGGATCCAATTAGTGTAATTTCATTGAGTTCAGCTGATACAGTTTTATAAATATGTTTCGTGATTTTAATAACAAATCTAAAGTACTTTTTTACTACAGTAATTTAATTCATCGTTCTGCTACGACGATTCTAGATTTTAATTCCTGTACAATACAATCAGCTGTAGTGAATACAAGAACTAGTTGTAAAATTTTTTCATCATAATAACTATCTTTAGTTATCTTCCACAAAAGCCTGGAAATAATACAGACTGCTACAGAAGCCTCTGATTGTTCAAAAATTAAATACAGAATATGAAATACGATTCAGCTTATTTATTTAATTCAGATCTTCTTAACCACAATATTTTTGATATGCTACTTTATATTCCAGAACATAATGGCAATATTAATATTGTTGCGTTCGTACGGGTTCGTAACAGATTGAATGCATAAGTCCGATTAAAGGTTAATAAAATGTATTTTATCGCAAGAAATATAACAGATGCTGGAGTTTTCCTCAGAGATATTCGTACAATATCACAATATCATGCAATATAATCAATAGTTATCCTTTAAACTACTAAAACTTCAAATAGAACGCAATCCAAAGCGCAGAGAAAGCTAATCCGATCAGAAAATACAACAGCAACTAACTAAACAACTGAGATGAGATGATCTTTAATCTTAAATGGGATGGGCAGCCTGTATCAAACTCTGCTTTAACTGCCTAACTTGGAAGCTGAGATTGTCTCTGTCTGGCTTTTTATAGCTTTAAATCTGCCGCGTGAGATTCTAGTAATTTCTGCTTCTCGAGATTTCTGGAAAGCAAAAGAGTAGAATTATTAAGAGTAGTATTACAGTATCACGCCACATAATCAGTAGCTATATTTTAAACTACTAAACGCTAAATAGAACGCAATCCAAAGCGAAGGGAAAGCTAATCCGAACAGCAGCTAAATAAACAAGAACAGCTCACTTAAACAACTGAGCTGAGATGTCTCTCTCCGACTTTGTAGTTTTTAAATCGCGCGAGAGAGGTCTAGCAATTTCTGAAAAGCAAAAGCAGTAGAATGACAGTTACAGCTAACGGAATAGTTAATTACATTTATTCAATTTAAATGTAAATTACGAGATATATATTTATTCAATGTTAAATGCACGTGCTCCTGTGTTTTTATTTTTCCGGCGTAGCTTTCTCTTAAAATATGCGCGGGAAAATAAAACAATTTTAATTATAATTCTACTAAAAATATCTAACTAAATAAAAAATTTGTAGCAATATTATCTGAAATGTCAGTTGTTTCATTTTATTTTAATTTTGGTTTCGTTGAAGAATTTGATGGTAGGAAATCTAACGGTCGTCATTTAGCAATCACCATATATCATCTCTATAGTAACATTCCGTTTTTCTTTGTGCCTGTGCAAAGAACCCAAGCGACTCTTTCTCAAAGAAACACCGGAAAAGGATATCAAGATAGGAGTCTAAAGCGATATTATCACAAGATATGGAACAGAGAATGGATTGAACATAATGAATGTTAAAGTACTTTCGTACCAATTATGAACACGAGTACAGTTTGGCAAGATAACTGGGTCTAAGTACTTTACATTACAATTTGTTACCTCAAACAAGAAATTATCTTTTAAAGAAATGTAAAAGGCTGTAAAAAATACGAAACAGTGCTTCAATTATTTACCATATGGTGTTTAAATATGTTTGTTAAATTACCCCCGGAATTTTCGAAAAATCTATAAAATTTATAAATTAAATACACATCGGCTGACATTAAGAACTACATTTATGGTTTTAAATCGCTTAGTTTAAATATAAGTGTTATATTATACATGGCTGAATAGGAACATACAGACGCTGGTATTTTATTTCCGGTGCAGCCGAATTTTTTTAATTAAATTTGAAAGATAAATATGTTATACTTTTCGAAGAGCAACATACTGGCGATCTGAAGGTAAAACATTTAAGACCTACAAGGTTCACTTTCAAGATTCAGATCTGCAATACTGAATTCAGGTTTTCTGCTCTTCCTTATACAAATTTCTGACAAGAATACTTCAAGTTCAAGAAATATCCTGTTCGTTGATTGTTTATTGTAGCTCATTTTCCGATTTTCTCTTCCATAACTCATTGCAGCCTTTCCCATATAAATCAAAGGGCAACTAAGTGAAATATTCTTTAATCCTCAGTCTCTAAAAACGAGAATAATCGCACAGTAGAAGCACGAACTGTCGAAATTTCATAAAATTCTTCCTTTAAATCAAAGTTTATTATCTGTTATTTGTCAGAGTTTTAGTGGTATTTGATGAAACGTCAAGAAAATGTTTTGCTCTCAAAATATATTAAAAAAATTATCTGCCAAAACACGATTGTGCAAAAGCAATTATTACACATGATTTTTTCTGGGAATCTTTTGGAAGAAACTTCAAGAAATGAAAACTTCTATGAAGTTCTCGACACTCCTTCACAGTAAAATTTCGGAATTTCCTAGCAAAATCATTCTTTGGAGAAAGATAGTCAGCAGTAACCGTCATTAAAATCAATACAGATCCGGCTAAGAAGAATACGGAAATAGCACTTTCCAGAATTTTCTTTTTAAATAATGGTCGGACGCTTTATTTAATAGCCTTGCGCCACTACAAGGGACGGAAGTGGTGCCCATTTCGTTATGGGAGCACCTAACAGGTGGCCACCATTGCATTCTATGAAGGGGTGGACAGTTACAACCATGCTTTCCTCGGGATCGAAACCGAGTCCATAGCTACGGCAGTCGCTGGAATATGTGCTTTATATTGTTGGAATACCTATCAGTTTGTATAGACTGGGATTGTATAACAAATCTGTCGTTTTGCATAATTTAGAATTGTATTGAAAACATTTAAGAGTTAGTTTTCTTTCTTTCTTTCTTTTTTTCGTTTGTTTGTTTGTTATCTGGGAGCCAAGTTACTATTTACACAATATTTGCTTCTGTGGATAAAAGCTAAATAGTGTACATATTACTAGAAACTTCAATTTCTTGATTGCTTTGTGGATAACTGCGACACAGTGTGCAAATTGCTATGGGCAGACTAATTGAGGTGTGCAAATTGCTAAGGATACGAAATTATGATGTCTCGAAGTGGACAAGTGTTTACGTGAACAACGAACGTAACAAAAGTGTACTTCGAATTTATCAAAAGTTAACTTAGAATTCAGTTTGTATGAACATAAAATACGCTGACTACCAATAAGTATTTGGACACCTGTGATAGAAAAGAAAAACTAACTTTATTCAAAGTCAATAGTTGGTAGAGCCTCCACGAGAGGTAATTACAGCCTGCACCCTCCGGGGTATACTTTCCACAAGTCTTTGTATGACAGCTAGTGGTATTTTCTTTCACTCGGCTTGAAGAAGGCATAGAAGTTCCTTCACCGATTTTGCACGGGTAGTGCACCCCTTAAGTCGGCGATGCAACTCGTCCCAGAGGTTCTCGATAGGGTTCAGGTCTGGACTCTGGGCAGGCCAGTCCATTCGATGAACTCCATTGGCACTATATCAAGCCTTGTTAACGTCGAAACATGACAACTGGCATTGTCGTCCTGAAAGTAACAGAGGTCCAACCCGTAAAACTGCCACAACGTAGGAAGCACATTGTCATCCAAAATAGTGCAGTAGACCTTGGAGTTGAGCTTACCATGAATGGGGACCAAGGGTCCCAGCCCATATGAGGAGAAACACCCCCAAACCATAATTCCACCTCCGCCGAACTTGACTGTTGGCACAATGCATTCTGGCAGGAGACGTTCTCCAGGTAGACGCCAGACCCAGACTCTGCCGTCCGAACGGTAAAGGTTGAACCTTGATTCGTCACTCCAAAGAACCCGTTTCCACTGATCTACGGTCCAGTTTCGATGTGCTTTGCACCACATTAACCGAGCAGCGCGGTTGGACTTTGTGATCAACGGCTTATGGGCAGCAGCACGACCCTGAAAACCAAGCAGATGTGCTTCCTTACGGATGGTATTCACTGAAAGAATACTCCCGGATGCCTGTTGAAACTCCTTGCGGATGAGGGCCATCGGTTGGGTGCGGTTCTTCCGAATTTCTCTGGACGGCACTCGTCGGTCTCTATCTCCCAGTTTCTTTGGTCTGCCGACTCGGGGCACATTCCGACAATCACCGCTCACCTTCCACTTCTTAATCCAGATAGGCCACTGTCGATTTTGAGTACTTCAGATCGCTAGATATGTCCCTTAAGGATCGGCCACATTTGTGATACCCGATAATTATACCTTTCTCGAAATTAGACAACTTCGAACTGCGAGGGATCTTGCATGCGACTAAAGACGATGCTGTTTCCTACACGATATACACCGGCGGAGTCCGTGACGTACCTTAGGACCGCAGATATCGTCATTTGTATAGGTGTCCCAAAAATTATTGGTAGTCAGTGTAGTCTACACAGCATCATAAACTTTGGGCTTTGGAATTATTAAATGTCTGAACTGATGTGACTGGCTTACTCTGTGGATAACTGCGGACACACATCATTAGGTGTGCAACTAATAAGAACACGGAGTTATGACGTATTGCAGTAGACATAGGTTTAGAGACTGGTTAATGAATAAGTTCCACTCTCCACAGCACAGATCCTATTCATTACAATGTAATGATTGATTGATTGTAGATTTTTTCCATAAAGATTATTATGTAACAATTATTGTAAAGATAACATTGTCAATTCAGCATTGTAATATTACTATCATTGATTCAATGAATGACGCCGGCGGTGGATGGTAGATTCTTTTTCCGTCTCATGGACATAACTCTGATTGGTGTAGAACCTTATGTCAGAGTTTTCACTAACCGGCTGGCCGGCGCCGTTTCCAGACTTGTGGACAAGGTTGAAAGACCTGTGAAGAAATAATCTCATTCTTTCCATAGATTGTCTGGTTTAAAATCAAAATATTATAGAACTGTATAGTGATATAAATACCTTTCTTTAAATTAACAGCTTTTAATTAATACACATGATTCATTTCACCTTCATTTAAAGTTTTCATCATTTTAAGCAGTTTATTTATGATTTTAGGACGTTTTGCTCTCAAAATATATACAAAATTATCTGTCGCAACAAGATTATGAAAAGCATTTATTACGCTTAATTTTTACAGGAAATGAAATAATGCTGAATTTATATAGCCTTCAAAAGATCTGAGGCTTTAAATGTTTGAAGAATGTGTAGCACCTCCCTCTACGTATAATATTATCTTTGTTGTTGTACGGTTTAATTTCTATTGGTTGGCAACAAGAAAAAAACGTAAATAAAAGCAAGTTCGCTTTGATGTTGTTACCCTAACGTCTTCTTTTAGTATTGCGAATTAAAGTATAAGGTTCTACTGTCTATCTGTTGTGTAGAATCCGGAGAAATAATGATTGCCTCTAATTATTTATTATTAGAATCCGGAGAAATAATGGAATGAAATAATGATTGCCCTGAAGAAGGGTTAAAACTTCCCTTTATTAAACTCTTTAAATTTATTTACAACGCGTCAACTTCACGCTAACTTACTACGCTTCTACTTGGGCGGTAACTGCAACAGTAGAATCAAACTCAAAATTGGAGATATTCACAGGTAGTAGAATTAAACTACAGGGCTCATACAATCCTGTATCCCACAGCGCGTAGATGAGTCTAGTGGCAACAAGTAATAGCTATTAAGCCACGTCTAACCAGTAATAACTGCTAAGCGGAAGCTTGCGTATAAGCTCGCATAGAGATTTCCCAGACTCTCTCTAACTTTCCTTATTGGAACGTCGATATTTAAACTTTTTCTTCCATTAGTAGAATTTGCATTTCTTACGCGCGCTACCAAATTTAAATATTCTGGCACTGACAATTAGGAGAATGAAGGCTTATAGGAAAGTAACTTAAAATTAAATTTAACTGGTTATTTAAAATAAATATAAATCTCGACAAAATTATGCTTAATGCATTCTGGAATTATCATTTAAATTATCCCATGTATTGACTGAACATAACGTCCACAACAAATGTTGGTCTAAATAATCAGTTCGTGTAAATATGCCTAAGGAATGATATTATTAAATATTTAGTCTAGCATGAGACGCTAAGGATCAAAACACAATATTTTCACTCCATATGGAAATTTTACAGCGTGAGATATAAACTGCATTTACAGTTTATTACACAAAACAAATGTGAATTCCATGATGAAAATATGTGACATTAAATAATGTATTTACTTATATATTTTAAAAACATCTTAACTGTATATACACTCACGTTTGTGAAAATTGCAACACCAAGAAGGAATCGTCATAATTGAATGCAATTTAATACACAGTTGAGTGGTAGTGGTACAAATAAATGATTAAATGTTCAAAGCAAACAAACAAGAACAAGAGATCAGAATCAGTATTTTGTGTGGCCACCACGCGCTGCAATAAGTGCTG
>KK119612.1:136690-147203 GCA_000611955.2 Stegodyphus mimosarum | reverse complement strand
GCATTCGTACAGAATTTTAAGAAAGTTTGTAACAAACTTTAATGTTCACAAATTTAATTTTAGCTGTTTTCAATAGTTTTAATGTGAGTCAGAATTTATTTTATGTGATTAGTTATTAGAATTTTATGTATTGATGTACGTAAAAATCTCTAAAAAATTAAGTAAGTCATTATTCACATATTTGTTTTTCTGATTTTATTCTGTAATAAATTTATTCTAATGATTTCCTGTAACTAGCCGATTTTTTAAAGTTACTTGTTTTATATTTCAAGAATTTATTATAAATTATTATAAACTGTCGCTTCCCAACGTTGTTCCCTTCCTAGATTTTTTTTAATTTCCTGTAATTGATGTAAATATGCAGAAATTAAACAATAAATCAATTAATCATATTGTAAGATGATTTCCGTTAAATTAATTACTGATATGGTAACATTATTTGCAAAATGTTTGTGCGATATTTACTTTAAATGGAAGACTTTTTACAATTCTTTCTAAGAGATCTAGCACGTATTCACATCGCATATGAGGAAAGCCATGGAAAGCAACAAAATCAACCTGCTCAATCACATGTCACCAAGAATCACCAAGAAACACCTAATACTGAATAGTCTTAGCCACATGACATTAACTGGTTGTGTTAGATTAAAAATTGCCACCTTGCTGGCATTGCGATAAGGCAGCTGGCTGCAACAGCTTTGGACCCGATCTCAAATCCTGGTGAAAGCACAGAGCATGAGAGCACGGGAAACACTTAAAATAGCACACAGCCGAAAATCCTCTGGATGTTAGTTGAAGAGAGAGGTTAGGAGTTTCTGGAATCTCCTCCCCTAAAGGTTACACTTCAGAACTGGGACGCGGAGCCATGCAAAAGTCGTACTGTAAACTATAATGTCCTTCAAGTTAGGCCATCGGCAGGCACTGACAACCTCTTGGCCATGATGGACTTTATAGACCTGACCGAAATATCTCTCAGATTGGAATGATTAGAAACAACAATAGATTAAAGAGCCGCCCAACCGGTATAGTGGTTAGCGTCGCTGACTGCCGTACCGCAAGCCCGGATTCGAATCCCGGAGAAGACATGAATGCTTCTAAATGTATAGTGTCCGTGCGGCATGGCAGCACTGTAAATATGCGGAGAGCCGAAAGTCCTCTTGTGTGGTTTCGTGGAAAGGGAGAAATGTGGGAGACTCTGGGACTCGTCGCCCCGGGGTGCTCTCCATCAAAATTGGAGGCGGAACTGAGCTAAATGCGCTGTCACCTGTATTGGTACTCAAGACTGCTGCCAACAACAGGTGTACGTTTGCCCTCCTTGTCATAAGGAATTTCGTGGGCTTGGGCTGATGTCACTGTCAGACAAGTGAGCATAAGTAACAACAACAACACAATAGATTAAAAGTAATTAGTTGGGTGTTATGCTATAACATTATAGATTAGATTATGATGTTTAGTGCAAATGAATCCATTCATTTATGCGCGAAGTAAATGGGTTATTTCCATTTGAGAACTGGCCAGCATTCCTCCCTCTCCCCTCCAGAAAAACCCCACAAATGTAGACTATCATTTTTCTTGTATTAGTTATAATTTTTCGTTTTACTAGATACCTATAAAATAGTATATGCAAAAACTATAATAAAATAGTTTAAATTGGATGGATAAACTGATTGAGAAAGAAAGCTAACATAAAAGTCGTGCTCACAAGCTCTCGTTATCTAAATTAAAATAATACCCTAAATATCCTTTCAAGCTCTGGGGTAAATCCAATAAGTTTCCAAAGCGGGATTGATTGAATTTATTTCAGAATTCTTCCAGAGGTTTGCCGTACATGGATTTCCCTGCAAAATGAACTAGACATATTTTTTTATTCTTATAGAAATGTCTTCTTATCCGCTTATTATTCTTACTAAAAGATCTGATATTGGGGGAGTAAAAATATCATGATGCAATTTAACTAACAAAGTTACGTATTTAAGAATAAGAAGGAATAGTCAAGCGGAATAACGGAGAGAATAACAGAAAGCTCAAACGAGACACATAACATACACCAGAAGACTTTTATTCTGTTTTAAACTACCTTAGTTAAAAATCTTTTATTTATCAGATATGGCTACAAATTGGGATTGAGATATTTGAATGATAATCTAAATATTTAAGTGATAATTTATTTTATTTTCAAAAGCAATTTTTTTAATTTATCCTTAAAATATAATTCAAATGAAATCTAGAGTGGCGACTAAGGGCTTTATTTTAATAAATACGGGAAATTTCGAAGGAAGGACTTAAAAATATCCTTCGTCTGACTCAAACTTCCGATTTCTAGCCGGATGTGTTGTAAGGTTTTAATTTAAACTAACAAAGTTTTATGCTAATTTCTCTTTCCTGTGAACTCTTATTTCAACTTCCCGTTAGAATGAGCGCGCGTTTCAGCTTTATGCTAATTTGAAGTGGAGCCAAGTTTTGTATTTAAAGGTTAGCGAGGAACTTCTCAGTGTGAGAGAGCTTTTAGTCTCAGATCGCTTCGGCTCTGTTCGACGTTCACCTGACTAGCTAGTATTTAAGTTCTAAGCCTTATCGCTGTTCCTCTGATACTTATTGAAGTAATCTAAGTGCGGTAGTATTAGCCAAATCTTGCTACGCACCATTGATAGTTTAGAATAGAGGCCAACCTCGCATTTAAAGCTCTGAGAGCAACGACTACATAATTTTCTACTCAACTTTATTTTAAATTATTTGATTGTTCAGTTTAGACCCGAGTGCGGTCGTTATTTTCTGTTATCCCTTCCGAGTTGGGAAGTGGCTGTAAATAGTGGTTTAATAAAAGGGGATTTTAAACCCTTCTTACGTGCAGTTATTCTACCATTTACACCGAACATAGCTGCATTCAGCTCCCTGTTCGAGATCAGGACTTTTACACTGTTACGATAATGTTCGCCAAAGGTATGCACAGAACACTCAGTCGTGATAGTGTCTCCATTTAAGCCAAAAACACACGATAAGGAAGGAGAACATTTCTTATATTCTCTCTCACTTATAAGGAGACAGAACAGGTAGGCAGCTAGTTTAGAAATCCAGGTGGTGAAGACTTTGTTCCCTTTCCACATTTTAGTTCCATTTGTATAATCTATTAGGATTTTATAAGTAGGAAACATAGCTAATAAACGGTGCTATCACCAGGATCTGAACTCCGAGTTTTTTGAGTGATAGCCGGGTGTGTGTCCAGTTGCACGCGAAAAGGACGAAGAAAATTCCATACAGATAAAGCAATTTTAGAAGGAACTTCAGTCATTGAATTAATGGCATAATGGGTAAATACAGCATTTATTAAGAACAATTTATTCTTGAATTACAGCGCATAGATCTTATGTTTCATATGTTGATAATAGCTAATTTCACAGATAAATCTGAAATATTATGAAATGAGTTGGCAACAATTTCATATTTTGTCGGGATGAAAATGATTGGAGTAGGAGAAGAACGTGAAGTTTTCGCATAACGAAAACAATAACATCTAGTTTTAGGTATCAGTAGAAACAAAGAAATATATGCAAGCTATTTAAGTCAATGTATTTGCTTTAGGAAATTTTATTTCAAATAAATGCCCCTGATAGCGGATGATAGATAGTTTCCATCAATAGAGTAAAAAAGCTGAAAGTCGTGTACCCAACAAATATAATAATTCACTCTATACTACATAATTTACATTATTGTAAAAATTGTCATCATTGTACACATTGGAAAATCTGTATGAAATGTATCTGTTTGCTTTACGCATATTTGCGTACTTTTTGTAACTTTATGAAATTTTATATCTAATAAATGCCGCTGATAGCGGATGGTAGATAGTTTCCATCAATAGAGTACAAAAGCTGAACGTTGTGTGCTTTTAAGTGTGAAGAACTTAATATTTAATAAATAAATGTAACACGTAAAACGTATAAAAAATATCCTTTGGGCTTAATATAAAATTTGAAAGCCTTCAGATTTTTTTATTATAACTTCATTAGTCCATTATTTTCTTTCTATTTTTCCCTCTCTTTTTTTGATTCTAGACGTAATTTAAAAAAATATTTTTGAATGAAGAGTTACAAATTTGTTTCCTGTAGAAAATGAAAATAATCAAGGTTATTATAAAAGTAACAAGCGAAACGAATACTGAGCTTCAAATAGCATTCTTTATTAGGATTTCATTCACGCTTTTAGCCGCAACCAAATAGACCAATCCAAGTACAATTGTTCCTTAATCAGTTTCTGTTCTTTACGACACATTTATAAGAGAAGACAACACCGGAAGGGAAAGAAGGAAAAAGAAAACTTCTGTCGATAGGGGAAGGAAAATCTTAACGTTCCCTCCTCTGTAGGTGTAGAATAAAGAGGCAGAAAGCGCCCGGTTACGTTTACGAAAAGAAAGAATCGATAGTCGCATCCACTGCGCATGCTCACTGCTTCGCGAGAATCCTGAGAGGAGGAAAATGGATGAGGAAAATGGATGAGGACTTCGAGATAAACCTAAATGTTTTTAGAGGTATTTGACAAAAGATCCCAAGCGCAAACTTTGAAGAAGTGTTAAAAGTCTTTTCTCTAGCGTATCTGGATTTTTTAGAACTTCTTAAATTTTAGAGTTGATAGATTCAATAAAATTAAACAATTGCCTCGGTTCATTTAGATATTTGACTCTATCTGATTTCAAATCAAGCCATTTCTAAATTTTCAAACGTTTGAGGGATTCCTAAGTTAAAATTCAAATTATTTAGATAGATTTAAGCAAGTAAATAAACAGAAAATGTATTGCATTATATTTTAAAAACATTAGTCTGTAGTATAAAATGAGCTTGACTTAAGAAAAGCACTTTGATAAGTTGATTACCACGCGAGTTTATAAGAAACTCTGCGTCAGGCCACGCGCGCTGCTTTAGCATGAGCCATTTTTTTTTCTGATCATAGCAGAAGCTATATAATATCTCATATACTATATACAGCAGGTTTGCTTATAGAATGTAGTCAGTATAAAACTGTAGTTCAATGTATTCAGTTCAAAACAATCATCATAAGTGGATTAGTTTAGCAATATGGTACCTTCAAAATTTCTCCTAATCACATTGATGACATATACTTTATATGTATATAATTTTTATGCATATTATATATTTTTATACATATTATATAATATTTTTTATCAACAGACACTTTATATGTATCATTATCATTATCATTATAATTATAAGGGCACAGCCCCAGTCTAATTCCTAGCTGGCGTATGATCAAAAAATGGGACTAGCCAGAAAAAACAAACATAAGAAAAAACAAAGTCCAAAATCTAAATCCCAGTACAGAATTCCAATTCTGTCTGTGTATTTATTAATTTTCCTTATTATCTGTGCAAAATCTTTCAAATTTGAAGAGTTCCTTTTAAAATCTTCCTTAAAATTCTTTCTATATTTCTCTCTTGCACTCCTGGTAAGCGTACGTTCATCGACGAAGCGCCTGGTGTCAGTTTTTTTATGATAATAGATTTAAATTATGGTTAGAGACTTTGTAGGGCCAACATTTCACATGATCGATTCCGATTCGAACGCAGTTAGTGAGCTTAACGCACTTAGTGATACTCACTAAAGTGTTAGTGAGCTCTCGAACTGATGAGAAATGACTGAAAACAAAGTAGTTATTAAAACAAGCGAAGTGCAAATGTTTTTGCGCTTTTAAATGTTAATGTAATATATCAGTGCAGACAGTACAACACAGAAACATTAACAATATAAAAGTACAGCAGCTGACAAAAATAAGGCGTGCGTACTTTTAAATGTCAGAGGATACAAGGCAAGTTATATCATATTACCAAATTTTGGTGTTGAAAATCGCCATCGGTATTTTGTTACTCAGAGGATTGTTAAAATCCTGATTATAAATTTTTATGACAGAGTTGTTGATTTTCCCCTGGCTGTAGCCAAATTTACGAGCCAGATGGTAATAATAAGTCCTTAATTATTTTGAGATCTTCGTGAATGCGCTTATTTCTAACATACCAGGAGGATTTTTTAATTTGCTGCAGTTCTGAGCGTTTGCAATCACTTATGATTCGTTTTACATGAGTAGGCTCGACGGAACACGGATAACAAAGGATGGGGCGCAGGATGGGTTTATAAATAAGTAACTTCTTATCCATAGATATAGCGCTGTTTCGGGCAATTAAACGATAGAGTTCAGCTTTACGCATTCGATATATGTGAGTAATAGATGGAATCTATGACCACCATTTGAGAAAGATATTAATGATCACCCTAAAGCAGTTGTTTGCCATAGATTATTCTTGTTCCATAAAACTTGAGATTTTTCTTAATTTTCGTTCGTTCCGTGAAGAGAATAAATAGCCTTAATTCTTTTCAACATTTACCAGGATTTTCCATTTCTGAAGTCAAGTCTCAAGGGTTTGAATATGGTCTTGTAACCGTTGGATGACTGATAAATACACTTGACGCAAAGATTGCCGTATCATCAGAATGCATCATGTGTTGTATTGTTGGGGTTGAGGGAAATATCGTTCATGTAACTGTTAAATAGGGTAGGACCATTGTGCGACACCTGCTAGATAGCCCGGTGGATATGTACGGCATACCTACCAGAAACATGATCGACAAAGTGTCTTCATGTCAGGTACCATTTAATTATGTTTGTGATGTAGTCTGGGAAATCCAGACCATATATGTTTTCGTAGTGAAACTTCATTTATATTCGCAGAGCAGATGGATAATTTAACTACAGCTTTAATTTTGGATACCGAACGGATCAGTACAAAAAGATGCTATAAGATTATTATAAAGCGATAATAATAACTACGCAAGATTTGCACCATATTTTTGCAACATATTTATTTTATTTAAACAGCATGTGTTTAGATATATTGCATGTTTAGGATGCAGTGAAAAACAAACATCAGGCTTTTGGTCCAATTTGCTGAGCTCGTCATTCTTCATAAGCACAAATACACTTGATTTGCGAATACGATCTTGATCTTAAAACAGAAAACTTTAGAGAATGCTGAAACAAAGAGTCCTCCCATACAAGCCTGCAGTGTAATCATATATTTCATTTTCCCAGATGTTTGATTAGGAAGGAAAGTAATAACGCTGGAGCAGTACTTAATACTTACTTTCGAACAGATCTGTTTAGGAGCATGTATTCAATGAGCACTACTTAATGGTGTTTACAAACAGATGTTAATTTAAGACATTATTCAAGACTTTGAAACTAGAAACTCTCTTAAAGCTTAGAAGCAATAAATCGGTAGCGGGAAGATTTCTTCTATGCAATGTTTTTAAGTTTATAAAGTGTAGTATTCATAGAGAAGCATCCACCACCAACTTTAAAAGACTACAGAAGAATTATCTTCACGTCTTGTGATTACAGAAGGAAAAGTCAGAAGAAGGGTGTATAAGATAATTTTATTTGAACACAAATATGTAACAGTGATCCAACTTGGGTTTAATGTTACACAAAGATGTAACAGTGATCAACTTGGGTTAACATTTATGGCTTAACTTAAATATGTAATGCTGAACCAAAATCAAATGCAATAGGATTCTCACAGGATAAAGTAACGCGTAGGGAAGGCTCTGGTTCTTTTAGAAAACCGGTGGGACAAGCCTAATAACTTGTAAAATTTTTTAGATGTTATTTGTTACAATCAACGGTACAAAAATAATTGGCTATTAAGTCAAGGTAACAGAGTGACCTCAAGTAGACATAACAGGCTCTAAAAGCAGCTTCCGAAACCATCGCTTAAATAGCATTTCTTACTCCGTCAATCTGAATAAACGCTCGCTATCTCTTTAAATGAGATAAATGAAATAATTGAGATTCTGGCGTGAAACGCGTGACTGAAAACAGAGTGAGAGAAAAATATTTAAACTTAAAATTAACTATTAGTTAAAAATAAATAGATAAATCCTGACAAGTTGTTCCCTATCAGAAGTAACTTCATCAGCTTCAAAGAAAAGTACAGAATTATCTGGTGACCAAGCTTCAAGTACACAGCTATTCAACAGGCTGGTTTTAATACAACTTTCTTAAAATGCAGATACTTGATTAATGCAAGTATTTTAGCTGGAATTTTTGAAGCACTATAGTACTAAGAGAAAATTGTCCGACAGTTGTCAGTGATAATGCAAGTACTTTAGCTTGAATTTTTTATGCACTACAGCACCAGGAGAAAATTGTCCGACAATTCCTGCCACAAGCAAATTAACTGCCATCTACTGAAAGGATGCCTGAAATATGAATACCCTGTGACCGTGGAATCCATTTCAGTGCTGCTGGAAGAGGTTATTATCCGCTAGAGAAGCTACTATATACCTTTGAGCTATTATAACCCTGGGGATAACTATTATAACGTTATATTTAGGACCACCAATTTTATTTAGGACTACCAATGCTTTGCTAATCTAACACTGTTAAGCTTGATACCTCTATTAGCGGTTTTAAAGCTATCGCATAGCAACACTTACATTATTTACAAGAAGTTCAGCAACCTATACAGCAATGAATTATTCACTTTGTATTTTATGCACAAATTATATCAACAGGATCTTTGTTTGAATTCATTACATGATTATGGTTTCAGGCATGCAAGAACTTAAGTATTCAAATAAAATGTAAGTTTAAATCGTTGCCAGCCATATACTAAATAAGAGGTTCATAGAATAAGAAAGTTGATTTGCAAAGATCAACCACTAAGCACAGGAAAAAGCTAGAAATACAGAAAAGTAACAACAATTGACTTAATATTCCTGATTTCATCAGGAATAACACACCTTTCATACAGGTAATAAACCTGGAGATAACCGATATTGCTCTGTTCCAAGCAATATTCAATTAAAAAATATTTCACTTATTACTTAGACTATATCAGTATCCAGTTTAATCGAGATGTGAATATTCTTCAATACTCAACAGTATTAATTCCATAAATATTCAGTATTTAGTTCTCTAAAATTTAAATAAGAAATCTTCTGTAACATCTCTTCTTGTAAATCTGTATCGTAGGCAGCTATTAAAATAAAATTTGTTTTCCTATCAATATTCATGTTACTAAAAACAAAATTAATTCATTTTAAGTAGTGTTACACATGTTAATTAAATGAACAAAGGGAAAGTTTATATCATTGCATGAAGCGTAAGTTTGGAATAATCGAGGAAAGGCCCTCCTTGTCGAAGCACAAGCGTACATTTGTGAAAAGGCAGTTCACTTCTATAGTAAAAATCCAATTTCTTTAATTAAATGTCTTAAAAACCCCTACAATGACCTGTATTACAAACGAGAAAGAAATATACTACAAAGTCAGGGAAATCAGGTTTAGGAATCAAATTGAAGAAAGACTATTTTTGGTGAGCTGCTACTGCGTGAATTCATTTGGGACATCTTTATTGTCCATCATTAATATATTTGCATATAAATATTTATTTCACAGGATTTCCCTGTATGGCCTATTAAATTATACACATTTTTGGCTGCACTTCATTTCAACTTATTTCCTCAAATGTAACTGGAGACATATTTCTTATTCAATACATTCAGTTCTCACATTGCGGCAAGACAAAAATACATAAAAACTCAAAATATCTTCATTAAACATTTAAAAATATGGAAAAATATAAAACATCAAATACAGAATTTTTTTTTTAATTTTACTATTAAAGTATTAGAGTTTCTACGTAAATACCAGCAATTCGATCAGAGGACAAGAAGGCACAAAACTAAAAGTTTACTTTTGGTCTTACTCGGCAAAAAGATAATGAACGTGCAGAAATTGACTTAATTCACTATTCTCCTAAATTTCAAATGTAAACAAATATGGCTGCTAAATTAGGTTTAGACGCACTTGAACAACTTTTAAATTGTTGATAATTCTACAACTAATGCATGCAAATTAACTAAAGGCATTAAAACCTTAACCGGAACACTTGACACTTGACGGAGGACGGGACGCCCGATGTACACCTTTGGTTGACAGGCATATGTCCATCGCCCCCCCCTTTGTCTGTTTTTAACAGCTCCACCACAGCCGAGGGAGCGGACAAGCCAGTACCAGTACGGTCCCTGTCGAGCCTGATCCCATCCTAGGTACAATACCCGGGTTCTAGTCCTGTGAAGAATAAGGTACAATAGTACCTGATATTTTGCCCCCGTGGTTGAGACTGTCTAAGTACAGATCCTAGTCAGTACTTCCCAGGAATTCTCCTGAGTCAACCCCCGGGGGGACCTTAACCGGAACATAAGAACAACATAATTCACGGAACATTCACGGAGCCGAGTAACAGAGAGGTTATATATGTGTGTGTGTGTTGACAAAATTAATTTCGGTGAATCATCATCTTTATTGTAGGCACATCAAAATTACTTTTCGGTCGCAGTTGACTACAAATAATTTTTTGTATATACCGATAAAAAGCTACGGCGTCATTTCAAGCAAATAAGTAGCAGCATGAAAAATTTGCGTGTTACCCGCAGGAAAGCTTA
>KK119612.1:57568-136634 GCA_000611955.2 Stegodyphus mimosarum | reverse complement strand
TAAGCGAAAGAGAACTCAGCAGTTCAAAGGAAGACTGGAGGAAGTTATTGGTTTCAGTTCGAGTTAAGAGAAAGTTTTGGTTTACAAGTATTTGATTGGGCGGTATCTGCATTAAAATGTTACGTAATTTCGAATGATCTCGAATTTGGGAGAAAGGATGACTTTAGGGGAACAACACCAAATTTAGAATGTTAATTTTGAGGTCGCCAATTATTTTCAGCTAACATATTTTGTTATATCTTACACATATATACTTTTGGTGAATCCAATTACAAACAAAAAGGGAGGTGCATAACTACAAATTATAGCAGTCCTATGTACAAAATTTCAACGTTCTGAGGCTATTCGTTTTTGAGTTATGTGAGATACATACAAGAAGAGATGATTCGTACAGACGTCACGAATGATCTCTTCTCAATCCATTTTAAATCCTTTTTACATTTCCTTTGGCGAAAAAGTGTTCTTTATTCTGTTCTTATGCACAGTTGTTACTCAAAAACATCCTTACATTTTATTCGATTGCGGTAAAAATGGATATTTCCGTTGAAAAATGATACCCGAAATTTTTCCCGATTACAATACATCCTTTACTTCGTACAAAGCTTTGTAAAGTATACTATGCGTGACCTTATTATACATTAAAATATATTTAGCGCTGGATAAAACTGATTTCTGACAAATAAATCACCCTCAAGAAAGGCAGATAAAGAAATGATCCGAAAACAATTTTCATATAAACTGTCCGGTAAGTGTCCATAAAGCCACAGGTGATGTTGCAGCTGACCTGAATGACAGATAGAGGCAATGCGTAACTTTTGTTGAAATTCTTTCCTCTTGAGACAGCTTTTAGCCTAAAGCGAATGCTTATAAATATCGAAATGGACTTTACAGCTTCATTGCCAAAGCTTAACTTGAGACTGCATAGGCGACCGTGTGCCGCCCCTTCAAAAAGCAGTATGTATCTTAATTAAAAATTATAAGCTATTTTCTCCCTCCTTTCAGCAAACCTTCGTTGTGTAATGGTCAGCATATTCGGCGCGTATTCGAGAGGCCCAAGTTCGAGTCCCGGCTAGGGCATTGCTCGTTTTTCATATTTCCTGCTTCAAAATAGCCTAATTAATCTACAGTGGCTCTAGAACTAAAAAACGTTGTGAATGATGATTCTTCACTACCAGGATTTGGAGCCTGGGTCCCCTAATCCCCAGTCGCCCTTTAAAAGGAAGTTATTTTCTCCCTCCTTTCAGCATGCTTTTGTGGTGTAACGGTTAGCACACTCGGCTTAGTCTTCTATGGATGGCCCACCAGCAGCCGAGCGGTAAATTCCATGAACACTGGTAGTTCGATCCGAGGTTCAAATCCGGGAACAAGCTGGCTGCATGGGCGTTTTCGTGGTTTTCTCCATTTGTAACCTGTTAATACGAGCCATTTTCCCTAAGAAAATCCTCCACGAAGGCATTCCTCCCTTCCGTGTAGTGCCTTTGGGAGGAACACGTAAATAATAATAATAATCTTCCATGTATGCCACATTTGATCACAGACTCGCTCATTCCAGAGAAGTATGCAGACTTGAGTGGCAAGAAGTTTAGCATAAAGTTAGAGAAAGAGCCGTAATCGTATGAGTATTTGGACTAAATTTGGCTACACGCTCAGAACACTTCTCTCTTAGCGAAGAATCAGTGATCGAGGAGCAAGTCGAGGCGACTGCTAATTTTCTATTTTAATATCTTAACTTACCCCTCACAGGTGCTGTGGTGGAATAATTTGAAACTGAAAGTTAGATATCTGTGTTTATATATTTTCTAGCTAGTTAAACGATCAGTGATAACTCATAGATTAGCTTTTAAACAACACTTAAAGGGTGATATTTAGACCAGATATAGTTATTAAATAGAAACAGCCCAACTAAAACTGTTACAAAATCATTCATATAAGTTCCTCATTTTTTACGTTACTTCTCACGAGATGTCAGTTCTTGTGCAAGATTAATATACTTCGCTTAAGCTGAATTACTTGATGGTCTACGAAGAAAAGCCATCTTCTTCTTATAAAATAAGAAAACAAAATATGCTTCAGATGTAACCGAAAGACAGGAGCAAAAAGCTTCTATTTCGAACACAGACTCGAAAGGAAAAGATAAAGTTAAAAGCCAAAGCGTACTGAAGCTTTTTTACGAGAAAAATACACCTTTCAAGAATAATTTATATCTGGGTTCGATGGAAGAAAGCTTAAGAGTAACAAATTGCTTCTTGAAAGCATACATACTCAGAAAATAGCAAGAAATAGAAAAGCAAGAAATAGCGAAGCAAGAAATAGAAATTTAATATTAGTTTACCGTTGAACACTTTAGTTTCCCTAAATTCAATAAAAATAATCCAGAATTAATCACATCATAAAATTCTCATGATAAATGGTCTGCGTAAGAACAGATATTCTTAAAACTGAAAGCATGAAACTTAAAAAAATTTGATGTGTACATCGTATGCCTTCCTTGCATGGAATAAAATTATACGCATTTTTTGCTGCATTTCATTTAAACTCATTTCCTCGAATTTTATTAGGGAAACATGTAGAGACATTAGGTTAATTACAAGCAGGAGAGATGAAAAATATGCAATTCCTTCGCCGGGAATCGAACCACGGACCTCTGAAATACCGGCTCAGTGTGCTGACCATTACACCACGAAGGCACGCTAAGAATGTGGGAGGTATACCTTATATACTCCCCTTTTTAAAGGGCGACTAGGGTTTTAGGGGACCTAGTCGCCAAATCCTGGGTGTGGAGAGTCATCATCCACAACCCTTTTAGTTCGGGCGCCAGTGTAGACACATTAGGTTATTACGAAGCAAGAGAGGTGAAAAATGCAATTTATGCCCTCGCCGGGGATCGAACCACGGACCTCTGAAATACCGGCTCAGTGTGCTGACCATTACACCACGAAGGCACGCTAAAAATGTGGGAGATATACCTTATAAACATTTCTCGTTCGATTAATTCCGTTTTCACTTCATGGCAAGTTAAAAATATATAAAACTCCAAAATATCTTTATTAAAACTTGAAAAACATAGAAAAATATGGAACACTAAATACAGTTAAGACAATTTTAAAATTATTTTACAATTAAAATTAGAGTTTCTGCGCAATAATAAGCAATTTGGTCAGCGGGTACGAAGACAAATCTTTCCGTGCACAAAACTGAAAATTTACTTTTGGTCTTACTCGGCAAAAAGACACTGAAGGTGCACAAACTTAATTCAATTCACTATACTGCTGAGTTTCAAATGTAAAAATTATGGCTGCTCCATTAGGCGTAGTCGCACTTGAACAACTTTAAAATTGTTGATAATTCTACAACTACTGCATGCAGATTAACTAAAGGCATAAAAACCTTAATCCAAACATACGAACAACATAATTCAATCATTTTTAAAACAAAGAAGGCACAATTTATCAACCTATAAACGAATAAAGAAACTGAATTCACCGAGCCGAGCAACAGAGCGGGTATATATATATATATATATATATATACATTTAAATACTTTTGTTGCCGCCAATTATAACACAAATAAAGTTCCACAACTACGTATTATAGAAATCCTACGTACAAAATTTCAACCTTCTGAGGCTACTTGATTTTGAGCGATAGATACATACGTACATGAGTTATGTGCGATAGATACATACGTACGTACCAGTCACGAAAAAAATCTTTTCTGAATCCATTTTACAATCCGTTTTGCAAAACAGGTCCTTTATTCTGTCCTTACGTACAGATGTCACTCAAAACATCGTTAAATTGCATTCGATAGCGATCAAAATAGATATTTTTGTTGAAATATGATACGAGAAAATTTTCAAGTTTACAGTAATTCCTTTACTTCGTACAAGGAAGTGAAAAAGTCAATATAGCCCTATAATGCCCAGCTAATAAAATAGCAATAAAATATTCACTGCATTCATCTGCATCAAATAATGCAGATTAATCCTCGGCTGAGACATATGTTTGTTGAGGTTTACTAAATTGAAATTTCTTTATATTCAATCAAATTTAACATGTTTAGAGATAACTTATTTTACGAGCAGCTCATCCACTAGGTATCGACTGTATGACAGATATCATAGAAGACATAACATTTATAACAAGTAATACTCTACATGAAATAACCACATCACTTCAGATGTAAATGACATATGCAACTTAAGCTTCGTTATCTGAATCAAATATAGGTTCACTATGAATGACTCATTAGAATTTACAAGAATTTTTTTAAGTAATAGGAGCAACCAAAAACTCACAAAGGTTATCTATCACGCATGTTGCAAATGCTCCTTTTACCATAATTTGGTCACAATCCCCATTCACGCAGTATTCAGAATTTTGTTTATTTCTTTTATAGCGCGGGTACCTAGATGTTCAAATTCAGTTCTGTGTGATTTCTTACGTTGGAAATACATTAAGGATTTCAACCAGAGCTATTGACAACGAGGGTAGGTAAGTTTTTCTATATCATCATTGTCAACAACGCTAGTAGAAATCAGAAAACACATTGGTGCTGTTATGGTGGCCGTTGACAGAAAATGCCATAAAATGAGCCGAATATACGCATTGCTTGGTTGATATCATGCCACATATGCAGAGGACGCTGAATATATGTAGAGTGAAGATTTGGCGAGTTTATGTTTCGTTTTATGCATGAATTGTATGGGTAACAATTTTGAAATCACAATGTTTTCAAATTTGATAAATTGTTTATAGTATATAAGATATTTTCTCCCTCCTTCCACCATGCCTTCATGCTGTAACGCTAGCACACACGGCGTGTATTCGAGAGGTCCAGTTTTGTGTCCCGGCGAGGGCATTGCTCATTTTTCAAGTCTCCTGCTTCAAAATAAATTAATAAATCTACAGTGGCGTCCGAACGTTTCATTCCAATGGCGGACACTTCCCAATAACGGCATTGGCCACTACTAAGGCCAGAAGTGGTGGCCATTTTATTGTGGAGGTGCTTAATTGGAGGCCACCGTTACCTACTATGAAAGAACAGACAATTTTTACATCCATGCCTTCTCTGGGATTCGAACCTGGGCTTTTGGTATCGCAGTCAGGCTTCCCCAACCACTGTACCGTCTGCGCGGCAAACTGAAAAATGGTGAATGATGATTCTTCACCACCAGGATTTGGCGATTGTGTCCCCTAATCACCAACCATCGTTTAAAAGGGGAAGTATACAAGGTATTTTCTCCCTCATTCCGGCATGCCTTTGTGGTGTAACTCTAACACACTCGGCGCGTAATGGAGAGGTCCAGGTTCCAATCCCGGCGAGGACACTGCTCATTTTCTGTGGCTCTTCCTTCAAACTCTTAACGACTGTACAAGTGTAGTATAATATTTTTCTGTTAGATACTCAATTATAGGAATCAATATTTTCTTTATTGTTCGTCATGATGCATTAAGATTTAAGTAAATCAGATAACATTAAGAAAATTTATTTATCACTGATTATATATTCTATTTCGTGCGATTGCAGATATAAGTGGTGTGAATGAGTATTTATATTACAAATTATGTAAGGCTTTGTCATACGATGTAAGTATTATTATTAATAAAACACAGCAACAAATTTTTGTCTTTGCTAAATGGATCAAAATATGTATACCTGACAGTATTTCATTCACTGAATATGTTATAGGAATTTTCTTATCATGTTTGAGATACATAGTTAAAAACGTATACCAGTAAATATAAAATTTATGTATGAATCGAGGGAATGAATAGTTTAAATGCTTTAATCTTTTGCCGTACTTGTCCTGAGAAGCATCTATTTCTGGATCTGGATTGAATCAGAAATCCTAACTGATACTTTAAATTGCTAAAGTGTCTTTTCTCAACGTTAGATATTTTTTAGTAACCATTCACCACATTTACTGCACGCTGCTGCGAAATTAACAAATACAATTAACAAAGGAAGAAAATCTGGGTGTGAATTGAAGCAAGGCAGGAAATTTTTTAAATTCTATTTCGTTTCATGTGTTCTTCTGACTTCAAACACTATCTATCAAACATTACCTTCTATTATTTATTTATTTATTTAATTCAATAATTCTTAATGCTTGTTTAACTTGATCCTAAGGATCAAGTTAAAGAAATTAGAATATTAGAAATTAGAAATTTTATATGCATTCTCGAAAACTCCGCGTCCACTGATTTTAAATGAATTGAACTACCAATTAAAATTAATTTCTCAATTTCCGATGTTGAAAAATATCTTTTTTGGATTCCAAACTGCTTCTAAAGTATGCAGATATCAGTTTCATATGGTCAAATTTGTAGACATTACTTCATCTGGTCCACAATTCTTTATAAATTGTAGAGTAATGTAAAGCGCAAGAAGGCATGTTTTTCTTTCTCAGGATGCCCACCTTTCACCTACGGCCAACCTCTCGAGAGAACGTTTTGTGTTGAAGAATTTCAAAGCCCTCATTCTCAAAGGTGTTTTAACCACGAGCGCTTATACATTACCAGAACCAACCACCAGGGTAGGAGTTTTGTTAACCACCATATCGATAAGGGCGATCGTTATGGTTATCTAACGAGACTTTTCTATTTTATATAACATAAGTAGCAGTAAACACTTCTTTTCACTTTGTACGAAATGCACTTATCTGTCTGTATTTGTTCCGCTTAACTAAGCGATTCGTTTACTTTGGATTAAAACTAAAGAAATGATACCCAAACAGAATTTTAGAAGAAAACAAACTGCTTTCAATAGTATTGCAGAGGAAGGCAAAAATTCTAACTTAACAAGCCAAACAGGAACCGTAAGCCAGAAATAAAACATTTCAGGAAACACAAGCTTAAGGAAAATAATCTTCTTCAAAGCAGATTGAGTACTCCATTTTCTTCCAGTAAACTGATTCCATGAAATATGAGAAGGCACTTAACGATAGCGGGTACCTCTTGCAGCGTGACTGATTGGACAGTATGGACGTTAGAACACGAATGCGCTATCCCTAAATGTCTATTACGAAACAAGCTCCAATAGATGCTGTTTTGCCGCAATAATGACTCAGTTCAGACGTATTGTTATTTTTCTATTTTCCAAGCGTGGCAATGCGAAGGAAAACGGACTTGATGTAGTTAAAAGAATTTTATTTATTTATTTATTTTTGCATGATCAGGAGTTTTAGGTATATTTGTACCCAACAGTTTTCAAAAGAGATAAGACGTCCTCATCTGCGTCAAATTAATTCTTAACCGCTGCATTAAAGTCTCACAGAAAACAGAGTTTCACTATGTAAGGTGTATGTTAATTTTATAACAGTTGTTTTTAATTTCGAAACCCTTTTCTTTCAATTCTTGTTTCCCATTTACAATTCCCTAACAGAATGAGTCTTTAGAATCACATTAAATGCAAATGAGTTAGAAGTTGTATTTAAAGGAAGTTCAACTTACTTCGAAAGAGAGTGCTTAGGAGGCCTGAGTGGCGCGTGTTTAATAGCCAACTACGTTAGATATTTGTGTCTAGCTTCGGATAAGACTATTTAGTTTATGAGTTTCTTATTTTCTTAGCCTGATTTAAAAGCCCGAGTTGAAGCTTCTCTGTAAGCCCGAGAACGGGTCATCTGTTATTATTTCTTTGAGTGAATAAAAGGGTAGTTTAACCCTTCTCGCGTCTACGTTGTAAGTACTTGAACTCAGCGATAAGTCGCTACTTAGTTCACTAGGTTCCTCGACATTTTATCATAGATAAGATATTGAGGAATATTACAACTATTTATTAGCAATTTCAAGGTAAAGAATGAATTCATGTTTTATGTTTTGCTCATACTGCACATTTCAAGGCTGCCGTCACTTAGAGCATAGGCGAGCATAAGTAAATTATCAGATTAATTCCTCAAGAAAAATTTCAATTTGCGTACAATATATGTGAGCAGACTTCGAGACCATAAAGTCGTGAAAGTACTAAAACGTTCTCTAACTACTTTAAGCTTTTACGAATCCACACAAAAGCTGAATTTGCTCCATTTGAAAAATGTTCCTGTAAAGGGAATTCTTTCCTACTCTTCTAGTCTGCAAATTTTAGCTAAGTATTGTAAAAGAAATGCTATGCTATCAACTCGGAAAACAAATATCTTAAGTAGAATATTTTTCTATAAATAAGCAACCGTGAACTTTGTATAAACATTGGATTATTTTGATGCGAGAGACGTGAAAAACAAAAAATGCCCTCCGCGGAATTTAAATCCTGGACCTTTCGAATATGCGCCGAGTGTTGCCACGAAGCCGTTGCGCCGTTGCACCACGAAGCCATGCTGGAAAGAGGGAGAAAATACGTTACATACGCCTTCTTTTAAAGGGCAACTGGGAATTAGGGACCAAATCGTCAAATCCTGGTGGTATAGATTAACCGTTACACCACGAAGCCATGCTGGAAAGAGGGAGAAAATACGTTACATACTCCTTCTTTTAAAGGGCAACTGGGGATTAAGGACCCAATCGTCAAATCCTGGTGGTGTAGATTAACCGTTACACCACTAAGGCATGCTAGAAGGAGTAAGAAAATACCTTATACAAGTAATAAGCGATTTACCGCAACAAGTAATAAGCAATTTACCTTATACAAGTAATAAGCAATACCTTATACAAGTAATAAGCAATACCTTATAGAAGTAATAAGCAATACAAACAATAAGCGATTTACCGCAACACTACACAAAATCACTGTTATTCAATTCATGCATTTCATTTTGTAATCACGAATAATAAATATTAATTTGCTGTGCAAATGAGGTTATAAGGTATTTATCCAGCCTTCTTCGCATGCCTTCGTGGCGTAGCGGTCAGCATGCTCGGCGCGTATTCGAGAGGTCCGTGTTTCGAGTCCCGGTGAGGGCATTGCACATTTTTCACGTCTCCTGCTTCTTAAATCCTAATGTCTTTACAAGGTTACCATGTCTGACCGATATCTCAAAGTATGAAAGCAAACAACTGCTATAATATTCAAAATTAATTCATCACCTTTTTAGTTCCGAGGCCACCCTAGAGATATCAGTTTATTTTAATGCAGTAGAGATGAAAAAGGAGCAATGCCCTTGCCGGGACTCGAACCCTGTACCTCTAGAATATGCGCTGAGTAGGCTAGCCGTTACACCACGAAGGCGAGCTGGAAGGAGGGAGAAAATACCTTATAACCTGAAATATAATGAGTGATTTACCTCAACACTACACAAAAATCATTGTTATTCAATTCATGTTTCATTTTGTAATCACGAATAACAAATACACTGTGCAACTGAGGTTATCATGTCTGCCCGTTATCAGAAAGTATGAAAGCAAATAATTGCTGTAATGTTCAAAATTAATTAGGTAAAAAGAAACGAGTGGAATTTAGGACACTTATGTATGATAAAAATGAAAATAGCTAATTGCAAAAGCTAAAGATGTGAAATTTTTGAATTGATATGGCATAGTGTTTGGATTGTGAGTGAGTAAACCATTAGTACGTTATACAGGTACACTATACATACGTACAGATCATGAAACAAACAGTAGATTGCTCAGTGAATGAATGATCATGAACTGATGGCGTTGAGCTACTACATTTATATGCATTTAGTTTATTTGAATTAAATAAAATATGTTTAAATGCATACCCTGAAGCTAAAACATATCAAAACGTCCCAACGTATTTCTGCATACATAAGTTTTGAATAATTATTATTGATTTTTTTACTAAAATTAATCTAAGGTAATTTAATTAAATTTAACTTACTATAATATAGTTGGAAGTTGAAATAATTCAAATTTTCGCAACACCAATGAAATAATATTGTAGTTCCAAACAAGTGCAAGGCCTAATGGCTGAGATGTCGTGGGGTAAAGATTTTAATAAGAAATACTTTAAAACAGGAATCGAAAAGTGCATCAAAAGTGTCAAATGCCTCAAACTTATCCAACAACGTCGAACATAAACTAACGAGACCTAGAAGACTGTGTGAAGAATCAGCCTTAACTCGGGGGAAAGCGCATCAAGAAAGGTTACTGGAGTGGGTGCATGGGATATCACATACTCCAATGTTTAAAATACTGTAAAAACAATTTTATTTAGTTTTAAAGCTGTTTTTCTTTTATAATACGCGAATAAGACTTGAGTTACAAAACGTTAATTTTCAAAATAAGCTTATAGAGAGTTAAAATTAAGATAAATGAAAATGATAACTAAATAAACATCATACTTCTAAGTTTTATTGCATCTCTAATATACAATGCAACATATTTTATTTGTTTACACGTTGAACAAAATTCATTCACGTGTTCTTAGCACAGAAGGTTTTCACATATTAAATATCACATTCCCGGTCTTCTGTCCTTGGCTCGAGAGCATTGATCACAACTTTTATACTTAGCTGCTTCGAATTCAGTATATACGTTTGAATTATTCCTCGAAACTTCTGCTCTTCTTTTGCACGCAATATAAGGTATTTCTCCCGCCTTCTTCGCATGCCTTCGTGGTGTAGTGTTCCGGCGAGGGCATTGCTCATTTTTCACGTCTCCCACATAAAAAAAACCTAATGTCTCTACAGCAGTAGGTACGTTTATCGGTAAAGTATCAGCTCTGATCGTTGTTTAATATACTTTTTTTATTAATTGTAATGCTAAGCCCCTCAAAAACAGATATCTGCTTCTGTATCTGGTTGTTGGATTAGTAGTTGAAAGTAATATAATTCGAGCATTTATTACAGCAACATTCGATTCAGAAAGGGAAATTACCATTGGCCACTTTATTGTTATTCTGGCAAACGAATAACTTGCTGCCATTTCATCCACAATATCCACCGCTCCCATAGTCGTATTATAAAAAAACATATAATTTCTGGTGTTTTCTTTTGTTCGGTAGTGTCATCTATAGCATCATCGTTATGTAACCTTAAAAGCATAAGAGCAGTTTTTCCTTTTTTAGGAGCATAAGAAATGAATGTTTTATCTTTTTCGAAACAAAACAGTGTAGAAAATATTCCTATTTTCATCTTCAGTTTCCGAAATGTAATCTTCGTTTATGTCAAAGTCTCATAACTGTTCATTTCCAAGTCACAGGGAGTCATTCCTTTCTCCATAATGAGATAATTTTAAATCATTTAAAATCGTTTGCGAGTAGAACTACTTACTGTTACACTCTAGAAACAAATTTCTCAAATCAATATTCAGTCAGAAAAACATTTACGTGGACAGTCGCGTGGGGTGTGTCATATCCTAGTTGCAGTAAAATACCGATAAATATTTTTCCGAAACTCACAGGCAACGGAAAAGCGATTCTGAAAGTCACTCACTACTAGAAACTCAGCAACTGAATGCAGCACAGAATTTCAGTTTCACAAATTAGGAATATTCGACTTTTTTGTAGAGTTTGGATATGATACACCCCACGCGTTTTCCCGCGGGTTAAGTATAACAGGTCCAAAGAAAGGGTGTAAAGAACACTTTATTCACTCAATCTACATATGTTCCCATTTGGACGTACACAAAAGCCAACACTTCTGGCTTAAATAGGTAACGATAAACTTAAATGCAGTAAGTTTACCCTAACGGCTTACAGGATAAGTTAACGCGCAGAAGGCTATGACACGTAGAAGTCGGGGTAAACAAGCTTAATGGCTAGAAGCACTCAACGCCACAGAAATCTAATAGCTGGTTATTCAAGATAGACACAAAAGCCAACACTTCTGGCTTAAACAGATAACGATGAACTTGAATGCACTAAGTTTAGCCTAACGGCTTACAAGATAAGTTAACGCGCAGAAGGCTGTGACACGTAGCTGGTAATTCAAGATAGCAACGTGGCCTTTAATCAGACGTAATACGCTCTAAAACGTCACCTTCCAGAACCTTCTCTCCAATACCCTTCTCTCCAATACCCTTCTCTCTACCTCACTTAAATCACGAGCGCTAGCATATTAACGTTCTGGCAAGAAAGTGTGGGTGCAAATGAGAATCAAAGGAAAGTTGCTTTAAAATAAATAATTAACTGATAAATAAATTAAATGAAGCTCCCCAATGTGATCGGGTGGCTCGAGATAAAACGAATCTTTCAGGTATTTCATAAGCACTTCATTAATAACAATTTTTCGGCAATATACATTTAACATTTCAGAATTAAGTTTTTGATAACATTTTCTTAGACATTTCGTACGAAAATTTAAATTCACATGCCTCACTTTACT
The DNA here is from genome assembly GCA_000611955.2 of Stegodyphus mimosarum. Taxonomy (NCBI): domain Eukaryota; kingdom Metazoa; phylum Arthropoda; class Arachnida; order Araneae; family Eresidae; genus Stegodyphus; species Stegodyphus mimosarum. The sequence continues at coordinate 124,413 of KK119612.1, read as the reverse complement.
GGAGTTTTGTATTCTTTCTGCCGCGAAGCTTACACCAATAATTTTTACCTGTTGAAACTACTAATAACAAATCTTTTCCTAAAACAAAGAAAGGAAGAGCATTAGATACACTTCATTGAACGAAAGAGCAGTGCTCCCAAGCGGGTGTGGCCCTTTCTCCCGCCTGTCATTAGCTAATACATTTCATCTTCAATTAGGCGTGCTAACTTGGAGATTCTTTGTTACACGGTAGGAGAAAAATTTCAAGTAATTGGAAGACATTTTATGGTCGATTAACTACTAAACAGAAAAGCTGATGATATCAAATTTGGCGAATACTGAAGCATGAAGTCTTTTAATTTTTATACGATGCCATGGTATGTGCTTTTAATAAATCAGATGGATTTTTGGGTTACAATATTGTAAGGTTTATTATACGTTTTCTAACAGTTATTTTAAGTTTTGTATCTTTCCTATCTTATTCTAATTTCAGCTTACAATTTGTTGCCAGAATGTGAATTCAGAAACGCAGAGAACGCAAATGAGATTGAGTACTATTTAAGTCGTGACTTAACCGACTTCAACAGAGAGTCTGATTTCCTGATTAGCGCGCGTTTGCCTTCTGACTACGTCTCTCTTAGCTGTTACTACGCTCGGCCATATCTTAGGCCCTTGCTAGGCTTCGCCGATTTAATTAATACTTAGGGGCCAACTAGTTAGATTCTGATAACTTCGGCTATATTATTTAAGAGCTTTAGTTAAGCTAGTTTTTAGTTTAATTTATTAGTATTTAAGTTCAAGCCCGAGTGGCGGCTTTATGTGAAGTTCCAAGTCAGAACTGATTGTAAATATATTGAATAATAAAGGGTTTTAAACCCTTCTCAAGTCTTACGTATTCTGTTCACACTTAAGCGATTATTCGCTTGTTAAGTGTTCGTGGGGTTCTGAGTAAGAATTTAAGATTTAAAGAGTTGAACCTTACAATATTAAGGACGTTTTTATAAACACAGACACTTAGAACTATAACCTTCGACAGAATTCATCGATAGAGTTAACAAAGAACTGTTACTCATCTGGGCAACTAATCTCATATCGATTATGATAGAGTTACAATAAAGATTCTGGATAATGAGGAAAACGAAAATATGAAAGCTTTCATATTTTATATTAAGGACTTTTTTTAACGTTTTGTGTGTCACCATTACTTACTAAATATCATGTTCTTCGCACTTAAACAACATAAAATTCAATTCAACAGCAATATCATAAAATATTTAAAAACAACGAAACAAAATATCCTTCGAATTTCCGATACACCGTCTATCGCCTGATTTGCCTTTAGGACCATTCTATCGGATTCCGCAGCTTTCAGGCTAATTTCTCGGCACATTTTCACATTTAAACATAACTGTATATTTAAAAATTTACTAACGTATTTAAACATTATAAGGTTATTTTCTACTTCCTTCCACCATGCCTTCGTGGTGCAGCGATTAGCAAACTCGGCGCCTATTCAAGAGCTCCAGAATCGAGACCCGGTGAGGGCATTGCTCATTTTTTACGTCTTCAGCATCAAAATAACCTAATGACTCTACAGTGGCGTTCGAACTAAAAGGTGGTGAATAATGATTCTTCACCACCAGGATTTGGCGACTGGGCCCCTAATCTCCAATTGCCTTTTGAAAGGGAGAGTATATAAGATATTATCTCCTTTCTTCCGGGATGTCTTCTGTGTGTAACGGTCAGCACACTCGGCTAGTATTTGAGAGGTGCATCTTCGAATCCAGGGGAGGGTACTGCTCTTTTCTCATGTCTCCTGTTCTCAAAAAATCCTAATTACTCTACAACATTATAAGTTCAATGTTGTTTCTGCATTTTATACATCTTTACGTCTAGCCGCGTTTAATATACACTCCATCGCATTTAATGTACACTGAAATCAGAGTTCGTTTGTTTACAAATATTTGCATGCTAATATTTTTCTGCCAATGACTTACATTGAGCAAACTTTGAATTCCCGAATTAGGCAGAATAAGGTAATAATATCATAAATGATATTTTCTTAAAACTTTCCACTTTTCAGATCCCGTCTAACTTAAAACAATGACTAGCTCCTAGTTAGTAATTTTAAATCGATCATAAATAATAAAAACAAACCAGATAAACAATACTTCCAAAATGGCTGCAGTCCAATTCCAAAACATTTGGAACATAGCCCTATGTAGAATGCCCTAAATCCGTCGAATCACGCATTTGATTTTAGTTTTTACCTTTAAAAGCAAAACTTCCCTTTCCCAATACTTTTCCTTCTACTTTGTACAGATAACACAAGAAGAAAACGGAGAAAATGGAAAAGTGATTTTTTTGTCCTAGTTGATAATAAAAAAGACATGGTTAGAAAGAATGCTTCGAAGAACTTGTGCGTCTGTTTTTTTTTTTCTATTCTTCGACAATCGAATGAACATTTTGTTTGAAATCTTGCCGACAGCGAAAGGAAAATATAATGACCTGTCATCGTTGTTTCAAAAACCTGCATCATTTGATCATTTGAAAATACGTCGGGAGCGTCTGTATAAAATGAAATCATTTTGAGTTATATAAGTACTTACTTCACTTTTTTCTCACTATACACTGTACTTTTAAATTAATTTCTTTAAATTTTGCTTGTCAAATATTTCAGAAGTGATCTGTTGTTCAATTTAGGAAAAGAAGATAAACAACTTCTCTAATAAAAACTGTTTTTAAAATGAATACTGCAAATAAATAGGTCCTAGTTAATTGTTTTATTTAAGATATCAAAGTTGAAAACATAAAGCAAACAAAGCTTATTTTATATGCCCTAACTCTATTTGAACTAATGACGAGATATTTACTACCCGTTTTAAAAAATCTAAAATGAACATTCACCGAATACGTTTATGCAAAAACGTCACTGAGTATATTGCTTTTAATTTAATTGTTATGTAATGAAATACGTTTTAATTGTATAACATATCACAGTGTAGATACATTAGGTTATTACGAAGCAAGAGAGGTGAAAAATAAGCAACGCCTTCGCCGGGAATCGAACCACGGACCTCTTGGTTACGCGTCGAGCATGCAGACCACTACACCACGAAGGCATGCGAAGAAGGCGGGAGAAATACCTTATATAATCCCCCTTTTAAAAGGCGACTGGGTTTTGGGGGACCCAATCACCAAATCGCGGGGGTGGAGAATCATCATCCACCATCTTTTTAGTTCGGGCGCCAATGTAGAGACATTAGGTTTTTTTGGAAGCATCAGACCTGAAAAATGAGCAATGCCTTTGCCGGGGATCGAACCACGGACCTCTGAAATACCGGCTCAGTGCGCTGACCATTACACCACGAAGGCACGCTAAGAATGTGGGAGATATATCTTATATAGTCCCTGTTTGGGCGCCAGTGTAGAGACATTAGGTTATTACGAAGCAAGAGAGGTAAAAAATAAGCAACGCCTTCGCCGGGAATCGAACCACGGACGTCTCGGTTACGCGTCGAGCATGCAGACCACTACACCACGAAGGCATGCGAAGAAGGCAGGAGAAATACCTTATAACTGAGGAAGGAAATAACCGCTCTCTCCACTTAATTTTAAAGGTAAATCTAATTAAGTCGTTAATTTAAATGAATTTTGTTTTCTTTTTAAATGTGTAATATATATTTCACATAGCAAATGTTTATGCGAATTCTTTCCTTTAACTTCTATTCCTTCCATCAGTCTTGTCAGAATGCAAATTAGAACTTAAATAACGAACGTATTTAGCGAAGTGACTTAGGTACCAAATCATCGGAAAAAGCAGTTTATTTCGCGATACGATCACCTGTATTTCGATATGGGTTTAGGTGGGGGATTTTTCTAGCATTTTATAACGTTTATGCTTATAGGTTAAGAATGCTTGTAGCCACAACTAGTCACCAATAGTCGATCGGCATTAAATATATTTGTTGACCTATATATATACTTAAACATTTATACACCCAGGGCATCCGCATATAATGCTGAGTAAATTCTGCTAAATTTTAGCTGTAATTTCTAGACCTACTGTTAATACGTGTCAGTTAATTTGTACACTGCGGGAAAAATATGGGTTATTTCTATAACTCCGCTTCTACCGCGCCGATTGACGAAATTCAGATTGCGTTTTTTATGTCTCGAAAGCGTGACTTACGATTAGTATTAGATTTATATATAGCATTGTTCTAACTTAGGTATTTCGACACAAAATCGGACTTTTTCAAAAATAGCATACCATTGTTTTCCATATTTCGGTTCTACGATTCAAATTATGCCAAACTACCAATGTTTTTGTAAAAATCACAAGACTAGTTTTTAAACAATTAGTTCTCAAAATTTTAGCTTCTCAATGTTAATTAAATTATATATATATATATATATTTCTTAATATTTCTTTTTTATTAAACTTACTTGATTCCTTCTTTCAGAATTGGAAAATTAGGCTTAAACCAAATATAATTTGCAAATTTTTTATCATCTATTTTTAAAATTTGCAGTTTTAAATATTTTTGTAAATATCTGTAAAACATTTTATTATAACCTATAAAGTTTTTAAAATCATCTTAGTAAATATATTCCTAAGCATACCTGCAAAAAATGAGAGTTTTTTTTATTCCAAAATTTCCTAAGTTGTACGTGAATTTACATTTTGGTGCGTTTTGAAATTTGGCATATTTAATATAAGCGATGATAATGAAAATACGGTTTACTCGCTTTGTTAAAATTATTTGAAAACATGAACGATGGACCTTTTTTCCTCTCGCGCTGAAAAAAAAGGAAAGGAAGTAGATTACTATAAGTTAAGAATTCCGCCAAGTGGATTATTCTTGGCGTAATCTGAAAAAAATCCGCCAAGATAAATTTTTAAATTTCTCCATAAATTTCTCACCAAAAATTACAAAATTTTATGTCTAGGCATAATTTGAGTAGTAGAATCGAAATATGGAAAACAATAATACGTTATTTCAGAAAAAGTCCGATTTTGTATTAAAATATGTAAGTTAGAATAATACTAGACATAAATCTAATATATATCCTAAGTCGCGCTTTCGAGACATGAAAAACGCAATTTGAATTGCGTCCATTGGCCCAGTGGAAAGGGAGATATTGAACTGTCCCCTCCCGCTTTTTTTTTTCGCACTGTACCTTTTGTCTAGGAGTAGTTTCAAGAATCGGTTAGGTTTACCCTTATAAAGGCATTTGATGGTCTTTTAGGGGCATTAATCCCTTAATATACATATATATATCGTTACTCTGTTTCGAATTTCGAATTTCTCTGCAGCTACATGAAAATTAAGAAAGGAATGATGTATTGCGTGCTTGGAAGCGGCAGACTATTTTATTTAAAAAGGAAAGAAAGAAATTAGGGAAGGCATTAAACGCATTTAGCTAATGCATAAAAGTACGTGTTTTGCTTTATTGGATAGATTTCGGATTTCTGAACAGTTTTGGGATATGTAGTTATGATGTATCAGAATTTATATCGTATCTTTTGACGTTACTGCTTTGAAAGAAAATCGATTAAAGTATTACTTGTTTAGTCAGCAAAACATTTTAACGCACTTAATTTTAAATGTATAAGATTATTTTTTTATGTCAATGATCAAAAAACAAACTCCTTCGTTTTAAATAATTCCGGTACAGGCCTTAATTGATTTATTTTGTTAATCGAAATCTCTTCAAAGAAATTACGCTATCTTTGGATACTACCGTTTGATGCCCTTCGATCCGTAATATAATTAAAACTATATTCATTATTATTATTAAATTATGAATTATTATAAATCATAACTTATTATTAATACTCTCTCAAGTATTATAACATAATGCTGGCTTGGGATACCCCTTTTCATGGAAGAAATCTGTGTGATTAAATTCCATTTAGCAGATGTACAAGCCACAACGCATATTATCATCCTTGTCACTGCTAAAGGGGCCATTCTTAATGCCATCAGAGATATGAATATGCATCCAGTTTACTTATTCATAAAAGTAAACACCTGTTACTCAACCATTCAATATCAGCTAAAAGACTCCACCTATTCCCAATGGAGAGAAATGAGAACTGATTATAATCTTTCGTACTTGTCATCCCTAGATATTAAAGTGCCTCAAGCTTTATGTGCTCAATCGATTAAGACACTTCATTATTCTTCAGTATAATAAAACTTTAAAGATATAGAGACATTATCTAATTTCGAAGTAAAAGACATGAAAAATGAACAGTGTCCTCACCGGACCTCGAACCTCGGACCTCTCGAATACGCGCCGAGTGTGCTGACTATTACACCACGAGGGCGTGCTGAGAAGGCGGGAGAAATACCTTCTATACTCCCCCTTTTAAAAGCCGAGGGGGACCTAATTGCCAAATACTGGGGGTGGAGAATCATCATCCACCACCTTTTTTAGTTGGGCCTCACTGCAGGGACATTAGGTTACTTAGAAGAGATGAAAAATGAACAATGCCCCCGTAGGAACTCCAACCTGAACTTCTCGAATATGCGCCGAGTGTGCTAACCGTTACATCACTGAAGCATACAGAAAGGAGGGAGAAAATAAGGCGACTGGGGATTAGGGGACCCAATAGCCAAATCCTGGTCAGTGAAGAATCGTCTTCAACCGCCGCCCTTTTTAGTTTGGGCACCACAGTAGAGACATCAGGAGTTTTGATGGTTAGAGATGTGAAAAATGAGCAATGCCCTCGCCGGGACTCGAACCTCGGATCTCTCGAATACCTTCTGAGTGTGCTGACCATTACGCCACAGAGGCATGCTAAGAAAACGGGTGAAATACCTTATAAGGTTTCAGATGATGTTGAGTAGTATTTATTTTAGCTACCTTATGGTATATTTCTCTAGCATATTTCAGTAGACTTTAATATATGCCACAAATTTTTCATGTATAATTAGTTAAAAAAATATGTAGGTTATTTTGATGTATATAATTAGATCGCTTTCGAGTGAAACTCTGTGCTGCAATCAATACGTTTTTAGATATAATGTCATGAAATTTACTAACTGCTGTTCAAGAAATTATTAGTCAGATGGTGTGCGGTATAGATTGTTAGTAAGTTACCTTTCATTTGTAACATGACAGATGAAACATTAGCATAGAAACCAGTTTTCAGTCTTTTTATATTAACTAAAGAGACTGAATGTTTCAACTGACTTTAAATGCAGTTCAAATACAATCATGCAAATAACTGAACTACTATTTTTATTCCCAGGCTGCAAGCAGAGGAATTTAAGTTTCTTTTAATCATTTTAGTTGCGTAGTAACTTAAAACTAAAATATCAAAAAAATGTTGTAGTTGCTTTTATACGACTGCTGTCTTCCTTTTAGGTACACTGCGCAAAAAAACAATAAATAAATAAATAAACACAAAATATATTTATTAAAACTTCTGAGAAGCTCCTCTACAATATATAATATCATGGAAAGCAGAGATCAATTATTGCAGATAGGATTACCGTCCCGCCTTCTTAGCACGCCTTCGTGATGTAGTGGTCAGCACGCTCGGCGCGTATTCGAGAGGTCCGTGGCTTGAGTCTCGACGAGGGAATCGCTCATTTCTCATCTCTCCTGCTTCCAAAATACCTAATAAATCTACAATGGCACCCAAACTAAATGATTTAACTAAATAAATGATAATGGTAGATGATGATTCTCCACCACCAGGATTTGTCGACTGGGACCCTTAATCCCCAGTCGTCCTTTAAAAGAGGGAGTATATAAGATATTTCTCCAGCCTTTTTCGCATGCCTTCGGGATGTAGGTCAAGCGCAATCGGCACGTATTCAAGAGGTCCGTGGTTCGAGTCCTGCCGAAGATACTGCTCATTTTTCATCCCTCCTGCTTCAAAATAACGTAATGTCTCTACAGGGGCGCCCGAACTAAAAGGTGGCAAATGATGATTCTTCACCACCAGGATTTGGTGATAGGTTCCTCTAATCCCTATTCGCCCTTTAAAAGGGGAAGTGCATAAGGTATTTCTCCCGCCTTTTTTGCATGTCTTCGTTGTGTAGTCGTCAGCACGCTCGGCACGTACTCCAGAGGTCCGTGGTTCGATTCCCGGCGAGGGCATTGCTCATTTTTCAGTCTCCTGCTTCGAAATAACCTAATGTCTCTACAAACTGATTGAAAGATAAGAAGATGAACTTCTAGTTCTAATTTTTATTTGGAAATATAAATATGCACATGGGCTTGAATGTTACTTCAAGATTTATATTCAGGCATCTTAAATTAACAGATGGTTGAGAGCATTAAACTGAAAAACCTGGTTTTTTTATATTTTTAAGAAATATGAAAGGCAAAGGAGACTACCGTTAAAGGACAAATAGAAGGCATTAGCATCTTATCGACTGAAACGACTGGCAAATAAATTACAAGGTGCATTTCAAAGTGAATTCACAGACGTTTCAAATTCAAAAATTGGCATAGTGGAAGACGGAAGAAAAAAAGCGAAATGTAGCTTTCAATGTGTCAAAATAAATTTAGGTAGGTGAAATATTTGTAATATTAAAGAGTTCCAGAATACTGGTGCTGTGAAAAATCATTTAAATTAAAAGAACGGCTTTTTACGAAAATTTATAATGCTTACATTACCTGTGGAAAAACTACTAAATCTCCCATCCCCCCCCCTCATTGGCAAGGATTTGAACTTACTTGGAACAGCTTTTACACAGTTCAGCCTTTGTTGAGCTTATATTTTAGAAATTCATTCGATTCATTTCTCCAGCTGGAGATGGTGTAAAACAGATCATTGCTTTGATAAGTTTTTAATCTTTTATGAGTTTTTTAAAACAGATCACTGCTTTGATGAGTTTTTCAATCTGCTTGAATGAGTTTTTTAAATTTTCTCTTCTGTGTAATGCATTGAGTCCATTAGCAGCGTATTTATAATCCCCTAAAATGTATAATATCGGGTGAGCGCAAAAGTTCTACCCATTTTTGGATATGCGAATTTGCAATGGAATTGATGTCACACATGACATTGTAATGGCGAAACTCTTCGGCCAATCAAACGTGTCGATGCCTCACTTATAAATGCATCGTGTCTCGCATAGTTAGTCATCTCAAAAAAAATCTCAGAAGGTGTAACATGGAAAGCATGAAGGAGCATATAAGACACTGTTTGTTATACAAGTTAGATAAAAAAGAGTACGGCAGCCGCAATGTTTGTCACGTTTATGGGCAGGATGCAGTAAACGAAAGCACATGCCGTCGATGGTTTCGTGAATTTAGGGAAGGAGACAGAAGCTGGCAAGATCAGGCTAGGAGTGGACGGCCATCACACGTTGGAGAAGACGATATTGACCAAGTCATAATGAAATTTAGGGAAGGACCCAGAAGCTGGCAAGATCAGGCTAGAAGTGGACGGCCATCATACTTAGGAGAAGACGATGTTGACCAAGCCATAAGAAATAACCCGAACTCAACCGTGCAAGAATTAGCGGACGTTGATGGTCTCCGCTGATTCTTGCACGGTTTTTGCACTAATTCTTGCACTGGACAATGGTCGAGAGACGGCTGGTTAAGTTGGGTTTTACAAAAATGTTGGATCCTTGGGTTCTACTACATAACCTGACTGCTAATCAACGAGATGCCCGAATCGCCACCTGTGTTTCTTTGCTTTCCCGGTACAAAAACGATCCATTCTTGACACGAATTGTGACAGGAGATGAGAAGTGGGTTATGTACCGTAACATAAAGCATCGTAGGAATATGTTTCGCCATTCTGATCAGCCTGCATCGACTTCGAAAGCCGAACTGCATCCCAAGAAGGTGTTATTGAGTGTGTGGTGGGATGTGCAGGAAATAATTCACTGGGAGGTCCTGCCACTCGACCAAATCATCACTGCTGCCTTCCACTGTCTACAGTTAGACAGGCTTCATTCACATTTGATACCAAAGCGGCCAGGTCTCGTCAATCGTCGCGGTGTTATCCTTCATCATGATAACGCCAGACCACATGCTGGTATCATCACTCGCCAAAAGTTACTCGGCTTCGGTTGGGAGGTTTTATCCCATCCTCCCTATCCTCCTGACTTGGCACCAACTGACTATCATCTATTTCGTGAGTTGAATAATTCCTTCAATCAGAAAATCTTTGATGATCTTGACGCTGTGAAAATTGCCATCCAAGACGTTTTTGACTCGAAACCGCTGGAATTTCACCCCCGTGGGATTCATCTCCTACCAGAAAAATGGCAAGAGATCATAGATAACAATGAAGATTATGCGCAATAATAGGTACTGTTCATTTTGCGTTTATTTGATTTTCTTTATGGGTAAGGAAAACGGGTAGAACTTTTGAACTTACCCAATATTTGTATTGCGCTAAAATGACTGAGACATTTTCTACAATAAGACTTCCAGAATTTTATGCCTTCTGGCTTAGCTTTTCAAACTTTTCCATCCGTTTTTACTCTCTTTCACTTGAAAGTTATTGTGTATTGGCATCTAAAGCATTTACCTTCCGTTTTTATATCACCGTTTATTATTTAATGTTTTCTCTGACCGAATCTATCAGCTGTAAATTTTCAAAATTTCATTTTGAAAATTTTGAAATTTGTCCAATATTGCTATATTACCATATCCTATTAGTTTTATAATTTCTAACTGTTACCCCATTCTAATTAAATATTCGCGGCTAATGTTTTTACTATCACATATCACGAAACACCATAACCACGGATAATTTAAAATGTATACGCTCAGCGAGGTGAAACTAGAGATCTAGGCTCACTCAAATTGCAACAACAACTATGAGGACTTCTATCGAAAATGAAAGAGATTTTAATTGAAACACTAAATGATTTTTCACGTGAGACTTCAGAAGATTCAAAGTATAAAATAAGTGAAAAGATATCAAGTTTCAAATCAAGAGTTTTGTGGTAGGTTCTTGGTAAGACTTGAAAATCATATTTTTCCTAAAAATGAGGCATTTGAATCCTGGAATTTTCAGATATGAATCGTTCGAACTTCGAAACTATCGTGAGATTCTAGAAACTCGAGACTTGTGGATATGAATGTCTATTCATAGAGGAATTAAAATGAAAGAAAATATGAGCAGTGTTTTAATACTTCCATGATGGAATTCTCTCGAAATGAAGCAGAAAATATATATAAGCAGTTTAAAAATTCAAATGCATATATCCAAATGCGTTTTGAATTCTTCTTAAATAATTAATTATGAGAAAAGCTGTCTAAGCTATTTATAACTACTAAATACATTCTGGATAATAAGCTGGAAATAAAACGCGAATTTCCAGACAACTGTAAATATTACAAAATAGCATGATTTTTTATTATAATGAAATAGAAATGTGACACATTGAACTTTCTACCAGCATGCCTTTCATTCATTCTTAGGATTATGGTACACAGTTCTTTTAACTCCTAGAAAGATGGACGCTAAATTTAACTGTGAACAAAGATCACTGCCATGATTAAAGCCAAAATATTGTTACGGTTTTGTACTTAGTTAGCTATTTTTGGTAGAATTGTAATTAAAATGTTTTTATTTCCCCGTGTAATGCAGAGCATGACGAGTTTTAAGAGAAAGCTACGCCGAAAACCTAAAAATACAGGAGCACGCGCATTCAATAAATATTTATCTCGTAATTTATATTTAAATTGAAATAATGCAATTATGTGTTAGCTGTAACTGTAATTCTACTCTTCTGCTTTCCAGAAACCTCGAGAAATTACAAGAAGCTTCTCGTGACTGATTAAAAAGCCGGACAGAAACATCTCAGTTCAGTTGTTTACTTAGTTGTTATTGTTGATTGTGCGAATTCGCGGTGAGATCGGATTGGCTTTCTCTCAGCTTTGGACAAAATTTCATATCATTTCATACCATTAAGAAATCATTCATTTTTGTCAAGTCACAAACATATATTCTACACTTTCAACACTACAAGAACCTTCTAAAAATATTTTCGATTAATAAATAACCATTAAGAGCAAACTGAGCATCGAATTTTAGCAAATTCTTGAATTTATTTTTGTCTGCTTTTAATTTATGATAAACTATTTCACATGTTTTAATAATAACAAGAAAATACCTTTATGTTTCATGGAAGCCACTGTGTAGAATTTTCATGTCAATAAAAATCTTCGTGTTTATGTCCATTATTTTACATAGCGAGAATCACAAAATAAAATGGAATCACGTTAGAACGATTATATACTTCCATGATGGAATTCTCTCGAAATGAAGCAGAAAATATGCATAAGCAGTTTGAAAATTTAAATGCACATACCCAAATACGTTTTGAGTTCTTCTTAAATAAATAATTATGAGAAAAGCTCGCTAAACTATTTGTAAATACTAAATTCATTCCGGATAATAAGCTGGAAATAAAACGCGAATTTCCAGACAACTGTAAATATTACAAAATAGTATGATTTTTTTATTATAATGAAATATAAATGTGGCGCATTTAATTTTTTACCAATGCATGCATTTATAAAAACCATTTCATGCATTTATAAAATATTAGTTTTCAGTTTCTTATTAAAGGAATTGTACTTTAAAGAAGACCTTTAAACAATCCTGATTGGTAAAAAAGCAAAATGATTAATTTACACTTAGAGCTTTGTTTTATCTAAATAAAATATATAAGTAAGAACAAATGTGTTTGTTATCGGTTTTCTAGGCAAATAGTTTTATTTTCATGAAGCATATATAATTTGAGTCAAATCTGTATTTTAAAAGCAATAAATTATTTTAAAATTCCTAACCGTAGGAAGAGAGCATAAAGTAATTCTTGGACACACATTAGGTATTTTTAAAGCAGGAGTATTGAAAAACGAGCAACGCCTTCGCCGGGAATCGAACCACGGACCTCTCGGTTATGCTTCGAGCGTGCTGACCACTACACCACGAAGGTATGCGAAAAAGGCGGGAGAAATACCTTATACACTCCCCCTTTTAAAGGGCGACTGAGGATTAGGGGAACCAATCGCCAAATCCCGGTGGTGGAGAATCATCATCCACCACCTTTTTTAATTCGGGCGCCAGTGTTGAGACATTAGGTTACTTCGGAAGCAGGAAGGATGAAACATGAGCAACGGCTTCGCCGGGAACCACGGACATCACGGTTACGCGTCTAGCGTGCTGACCGCTACACCACGAAGGTATGCGAAGAAAGCGGGAGAAATACTTTATACCCTTAATAAGTACTTTAATAAATTCAAACGTTTGACTTGAATAAAAATGGAAGAAAGAAATTGGAGAAACGAATTTTCAGTTTGCGAAACCATATATTTATAAAATCATTTAGTAAGTGTCAAAATAATTTCATACCTCACTACGATTAACATATTAAACAATCCCACTTAAAGCTATTAAAACGATTTATGACTTAATAAAGTCTCAGAATTTTCTACGCAGTACACTGATGTCTGTTTCTCTAATTCTAGGTTCTCCATTCTGGAAATTTGCCAGGTCAGGGAAGTAATAAATTATCACGAGAAGTTAAATTTCTTGGTCAAAGCTTCAGCGCATCATCAAATATGCTTTTAAGCTTTCCACAAATGTGTCAGACTTTTTTTAATACTGCAATATCACACAACATCCCTTAAAGCAATGTTCGGAACACATTTAATGCTACAGAGCATGACTAAATAAATGTACATTTATTTTCTACTTCTGCGATTACTACTTCTACAATATCAATCTCGTGCTTTGCCATAACTGTTAAACAAACTTTCGAACACCTTTTTTCTTTACATTATAAGGCATTTTCTTCCTCCTTTTTCTATGCCTTCGGGGTGTAATTGAAAACATACTTGACGCGTATACGAGATGTCCAAGGTTGGAGTTCGAGAGAGGGTAGAGCACATTTTTCACTTCTCCTGTTTCAAAAAAAGTAATGATTTTACACGTGGCGCTCGAAATAAAAGGTGGTGGAATATAATTCGTCACCACCATGATTTAGCGATTGGATTCCCTAACCTTCAGTCGCCCTTTATAAAGGGGGAGTACATAAGGTATTTTCTGCCTCCTTCCAGCATGCTTTCGTGGTGTAATGGTAAGCGCATATTTGAGAGGTCCAGGTTCGAGTCATGGAGAAGGCATTGCACATTTTTCATATCTCGTGCTTAAAATAGCCTAATAACTCTAGAAGTGCCACTCGAACAAAAACGTGGTGGACCATAATTCGTCACCACTAGGATTTGGCTATTGTGTTCCCTAATCCCCAGTCGCCCTTTAAAAGGGAAAGTATATAAGGTATTTTCTCCTCCATTCCGCATGCCTTCGTGGAGTAATTGAAAGCATACTTGACGAGTATGGGAGAGGTCCAGGACTGGAGTTCCGGCGAGGGCACTGCGCATTTTTCACGTCTCCTGCTTAAAACAAAATCTGATGTGTACACCACATGACTTCCTTGTACGTAATATTAAATTATACGCATTTTGCATTTCATTTAAACTTATTGGATTGAATTAAATCAACTTCGTCGATAGCGCATAAACCGCAATAGAATAAATGAACTCTTTAAAAATTCACTGTATTTGTTTACCACAGATACACTGGAGCTAGCTTCACTTAACAGCATTACATCTCATTCATTTTAGAACTCATCAGAATGCCTAAAATTATGCATATCATCTGGAGAATTACCTAATCCTTGCCACATGTTTTATTCAAATACTACAATAAATCTAAAAAAGCGTGTAAAAGAAATTAAACAAACAAAATAAAAAGAAACAGTTTTTCACAGACGATTCAGTATTTCTCATTCAACTGATTCAGTTCTCACTTCGCGGCAAGGCAAAAATACATTAAAAGCTCAAAATATCTACATTAAAAATTAGAAGTAAATCTTAAACACTTATTTCTTCGAATAAATTCCAGAATGGTTTAAGCATGATTTAGTTCCCAATAATAAAAGAAGGCGTTATCTTTGCTGTTGCGAAGCTTAGTTTCTCTAGACTGGCAACAAATCCAATATTTTCCTGAGTTTCAATTGTAAACAAATATGTCCGCGATGAGAAAATGATTAGGCTTAGGTGCACTTAAACAACTTTTAATTTGTTGATAATTCTACAAAACTTGCATGCAGATTTATTAAAGGCATAAAAACCTTAATCGGAAGATAATAACAATATAATGCAATCATTTTTAAATAAAAAATGCGCAATTTACCAACATATAACAATAAAAAACCTAAGCTCACTCAGCCGAGTAGCAGAGTGGATATAGTAAGCATACAAAAATTTATATACGTTTGGTGCGGCCGATTGCAACTAAAATAGGAGATGCACATCTACATGTTATAGCCGTCCTATATACAAAATTTCAACGTTCTGAGGGTACTCGGTTTTGAGTTATGCGAGATACATACGTATGTACATACGCACAGACGCCATGAAGAAACATCTCTTCAGAATCCATTTTAAATCAGTTTTGTGATTTTTTTGGAGGGAAAAGAATCCTTTAGTCTGTCCTTACGTGCAGATAACAAAATCATCGTTAAATTGCATTCAATTGGCGGTCAAATTGGATATTTTCGTTGAAATATGATACCCGAAATTTTTCGCGATTACGATACTTCTTTTTTATTTCGTGTAAGGAAGTAAAAAGAAAACTAATGATTCTACAAATTAATATTCCTTATGCATTTTGCTTAACAAATACTGCGGTTTTTTTTCTGTTGTTGTTCTTTAATTTAACAACAAAACATGCATCTTACGGCAAAGCGAAAGGCTGATAGTTATACTGCGACACGTATTCATTCTGTAGCGTACATTTTAGAAGTCATAAGCATCGCCACGATATATAAATGCAGCGTTGTCAAGTTATGTTGGAAGGTAATAAAGCTCCAGTCACAAATTGTATCGTAAGAGCTACGGCATCGAAATTTAAAGCATTATTCAGCTTTGTACCCATTATACAAGAATAGGTCTAACTTAAGTTAGACACCTGGCGTGCAGCTTGCATGCAGTTTGAAACCACGGGTGTAGTATTTTTGCGACGTGTGAGTATTTTAATTATCATCACACCGAACGTCCCTTCGAAACGTTGTGGTAGGTGAGGACCGGAAGGAGATCCTTGGATTCACGCTCCATTCATTTCAGATTTTATCTTATTCATCCTCCTCATTCATTACTTCTTTATCAAAATTGGGAAGAATCGGAGCAAATTCGTAATGTCGACCTCTGAGGTGCTCAAAACGTTGACAAAAGATAAGCGCAAGCCTCTACCACTTTGCCATGATGACTTCGTCGACTTAATCTGGATTAATCGCAATAATACAGAGATGCGCTGATCGAAATCGATACAAAATGGCACGTATGCAACATTTGTGAGTCGTAGATGCTGCACCTACTCCAAAACTAAGTGTTAGTTCTGCGCAGTTTGATCGCGACGTAAGCATACGTATATATTTTTTATCGTTTTGTTGCCAAATAGTGGAAAAAAACTGATGAATCAAGTAGGTGATTTTAAAAGGAATGAAAATTCATCAAATTTCATCACGGATGAGCTGATAAAACAAATTAGCTGCATCGACATTACGCAGCTAATATATCTGATGCTTATAGAGGTATACATAATATTAATCAATTTCTACGCAGCTTGTTACATAAGAATTCTTGAAATTTGTTCGGTCAGCAAAACGTACGTATCCGCTCTGCTTTGTAGGAAGATTCTGCGAGGTCTATTAAAACTTGCTTCAAATTCAATATTTATTCGCGATGGATTTTTTTGGGTGTGTATTAAATTTTCTGTTATTTATGAAATCATTCTCTGTCTCAATATTGCCTGAAGTAACTATGTACACTTACGTATGGCCGAAAAGTTAAAGAACTATTAAGATTTTTCAAGTTGGAAATCTTAACAAGTGTATTTATCAAGACTTGTAAGTGTACTTTCGCCGGCAATTACTTCTTAGTCTTCCAATTGCTTGGAGGTATTGATTGCTACACCGTAAGACTATATAATGTATTTCTTCAGCCTTCTTCGCATGCCTTCATGGTGTAGTGGTCAGCAAGCTCGACGCGTAACTGAGAGGTCCGTGGTTCGATTCCCGGCGAAGACGTTGCTAATTATTCCTCACTCCTGCTTCCGAATTAACATAATGTCTCTACACTGGCGTCCTACAAAAAGGTGCTAGATCATGATTCTCCACCACAGGATTTAGTGATTAGTTCCCCTAATCCCCAGTCAGTCGCCTTTTAAAAGTGAGAGTCTATAAGGTATTTCTCCTGCCTTCGTGGTGTAATGGTCGAGCACTTTCGATGGTAACCGAAAGATTCGAGACTCGATTCCCGGCAAAGGCGTTGCTCATATTTCGTATCTCCTGCTTTAAAAAAATCCTAATGTCTCTACACTGGCGCCCGAAATAAAAAGGTGGTGGATGCTGATTCTACGCCACCGGGATTTGGCGATTGGGTCCCCAAAATCCCAGTCGCCCTTTAAAAGGGGAAGTATATAAAGTATTTCTCCAATCGTTTTCGCATGCCTTCGTAGTGTAGTGGTCAGCACGCTCGACGCGTAACCGTGAGGTCCGTGGTTCGATTCCCAGCGAAGGCGTTGCTGATTTTTCAGCACTCGTGCTTCCGAATTAACCTAATGTCTCTACAACTATATGGATGAAATGCCTTTAGTTCTAAAAGCTTTTATTGGTCTGAAAGCTACTTAGGCTACTTAAGGCATTATGCTTATAAATGCAATACTACTTAAACCATGTCATGTAGACGCAAACTAAGGAAATGAATTAGTAAAACTTTCTAGAAATATCATTGAAAGAAATATTATATTCATCTCACAGAAGCAGATAGAATGTGAATTATTATTTGTCTCGTATAGAATAAAATCCCTATGATTCCAATTATACCGACTCCAATTTTGAAATTTTCTCATCTCTAAATCATAAATAATTTATTTAGAGAATTAAGTGTACCTGGAAAGGATTAAAATGAAGTGTTATCGCTTTGCAATTAAAAAAACCCCTGCAAAATAAATTAGAAACGACTTTTTTTTGTATGAAGAATTAATCCAACCTTTCCGTAGGACCCGTCAAATTTGAAAATCTTAAGGACACAATTAGCTAATAGCAACTGAAACTTTTTATGTTGATGCTTTTTAAGCTTATTATCGAGTTCTCTAATTAACATTCCTTTTGAAATTATTAGACAAAAATAAATGTTAAATTTGAAAACAAAAACAAATGATTTAATTAACGAAATATGATACCAAAGGGATTTATCTAAAATTAATCCGCAAAAATATGAGCTTCGAAGTAACATTCAGTAGTATTCATCATTTTTTTCAAGCAGTTACCGAGGCAAATATTTGTCATTTGTTGGAATGCCTGACCGATGGGTTTAATGTCTTTTAGAATTTTTTTTCTATCTTTAGCTCAAAGAGACGTTAACCGGAAAAGCTATTGGTCCCGAAACACGGCATTTTGCTTCGGTTCACTATAAATGTCCGTTTTACTTTTCAAATCATTGCCACCAAATATTATCGTCCTGCATTATATTTAAAAAAATCAAATAATGAAGAATTTGCATGCACCTATGGCATGTTTCTCGTATTGTGAAAAACAGCGGTACCTAGACCCCACAAATGTTCAATAACGCAGGTTTTCATCAAAATATGGGCACACTAAAGCACAAATTTGGAAATTTTGAATTTGTTTTATTGTTTATTTTATAATTTTGTAAAACATTAACAAATTCTTGAATAAAAACATTCAATAATTTCAAAGCAAGCAGTGGCAACACTGTAGGGAATAAAGCATTTTTGTCTTCAGCTCGTGAGACTGTCTATCGGAAATTCTAAAGATGTGCTGTTTTTAAATATTTTTAGCCCAAAAGGACATTAACCCAAATGCTCTCAAAATGTGTGAGTAAATGAGAAGCAAAATGCCCCTTTGAGTCAAATATAAAATCTGAAATCCTTCACTTTTTTTTTATGTGTATGTAAATGTTAACATTTCTTGCGCATTTTCAACTAGAAGTAGTTAAATCAAAAGATCTATTTTCTAAATTATTCGTTCCATATTAAACATTGAATAGATAATAACAAAGATGTACATAGTAATCATGAAATCCTTCTGAAGTTTAAAATTGGTTTTTTTCATAAATCATCTGTAAGCAATATGAGTTACTAAATTGTGAAAGTCACAGTGACTGTAAAATAACATCAAGTTAATATTAAGACATATTTCTCGCAAAAGAAATTAAGAAAACATTTTTTAAAATACGGACTTTTTAAAGGATTTCATAAATATAAAATTTAATCTTATTGAGTTACCACAAGTTTTTGCAGTTAGGTATTTTTAAGAAAAATAAAGTAGTGAATTTTAAGTGCTAATCGAAATGTTTTTCTTGGTATTTTGAGTTGCTCTTTAGTGAAATGTTGTAAGATGTACGAGATATAGGGCAGTATAGGGCAGAACAATATAATTCTAGAAGAACGCCCTCTTTTTACAAGATATCGAAATAAATGCATGTACGCTGCGGCAAAAAAAAAGGTAAAAAGGTTCTGTACCTCCCGTTCTGCTGGGCCTATTGACGAAATTCAAAGTGCATTTTTCATGTCTCGAAAGCGCGACTTAAGATATACACGAGATTTATATATAGCATTTTTCTAACATACGTATTTTGACACAGAATCGAACTTTTTCTAAAATAACATACCAATGTTCTTTCCGTGTTTCGATTTTGCGATTCAATTATGTCTAGATATTAAGTTTTGAAATTTTTGGTGAGACATTTATAGAGAAATTTAAAAATTTATTGTGGAGCATTTTTTTTCAGTTTTCGCAAAGAATAATTCACTTGGCGAACTTCTTAATTTATAGCAACCTATTTTCCTTTCCTTTTTCTCATTCTAAAATAGCGGAAAAAAGTCATCGTTCATACTTTCGAATAATTTTAACAAAGTGTGTAAACCACATTTGGCGTTATTATCGCTTATAACAAATATGCCAAATTTCAAAACGCGTTAATATGTAAATTCGCATATATCTTAGGAAATTTTGGGTAAAAAATTCTAATTTTTTGTAGGTACGTTTAAACATATATCTACTTTAAGAGGATGGTAAAAATTTCGTAGATTATTATTCAAAATATTTTGCAACATTTATAAAACTTATTTAAAAACACAAACTTTAAAAATAAATCATAAAATGTGGGTGACTTTTATTTGGAATGAACCTAAATTTCAAAATCTGAAGAAAGAATCAAATAAGTTTAATAAAAAAAGCGATTAATAAACGTATACCAAATTTCAGTTACCACTGAGGAGCTAAAAATTTTAGAGCAATTTTTTAAAACATTTTCGTGCGATTTTTACAAAACTTGGCACTTTGGCATAATTTTAGTCGCAGAATCGAAATATGGAAAACAAATGGTATGTTATTCAGAAAAAGTTCGACTTTGTCACAAAATATCTATATTAGAACAATGCTATATGTAAATCTAATATATATTAGTCGCACTTTCGAGATATGAAAAAAGTAAATTGAGGTTCGTCAATCGGCCTAGTAGAAAGGGAGATATAGAAGTACCCCTTTATTTTCCCACAGTGTACATAGCACTTTCCAATTTGCAATATTTTTTTCTTTTCCCGTGCAATATAACTTAACACTCATTAGAAACTGAACTTACATTAGAATATTTTTCATGAAAACATCAGCTTCTTATTCTCGCTCACTAAGCCAATTTCGATGGCCGACTTAATTCAGCAGAGAATTATCTCATAAATGCTAAGTGAAGTACATTGCTACTACTAAAAATTAGGATTACCTCAACTGTCTGCAAAATATTACTATGTAAGAAGGATATTGCTTGAAAAAAGATTAACATTTACGTTAAAAATGCAGCTACTGTTAGATCAAGAATGATTTGTTTATTATATAATCGTGCTTGATTTTCGCATCCAAAGTTAAGTGGAAGGCAGTATTTTATTTTACCAGGTACGTAGTATCCATGTAAACGCTCGTGCTTATAATGTTTCGACTTCGTTGCTACGATACTGTGTAAAAACATAGCAATCGCTGTCACGCGTTTGCTGTTTGCCGAAAGAAACTAACATTAAACTATCTTTTCTACCAACTACTTCAAAATTAAACAGCGCATGATTGTTTTAATAATAAATTATTTAAATAACACTAGGATCCGGCGTTTAATACATAAAGGGAAACGTCAGTGATACTTGACTGAAATTTTCGTTATTGTATATTAAAAACCACTGAAAAGTGCTTGCAGTTTTCAGCACACAGATATTGTGTCCTGTTGAAACAGAGCATATTGTCATTTGAGAAAGATATTCTTAGTAAGCCTTATGCACGAACGATCAAGTGAAATGAATGCACAACAATGACTAATTAGTTTCAAATTAATAGTTAATTGTTTAAATTTTTTAAATTATTTTTAAGTAAGGGAATAATTTAAGAAGAAACAGTAAAATATTTCCTTTCCGATTCGCTTCATTTTGAACAATTTATTTTAAATTAATTATTCCATGCTTTCTGATTTCAGTAGCTCCAGTTCTTAAATTGATAAGCCGATCATAATTGCTCAGCTTGAAAGTGTTTCAGATGTTAAATGAAATCAGATTACAATTTCTTTAACCTTTCCTATTTTAAAAAATTTAAACTTTTTTAAACTTTGATAGGAAATGCTTTGAAATGTTAGCCTATAAACTATGTGTTTAGCTTTCATTTTTAAAGTTATTTTGCACGTCAAAGAAAAACAAAGTTCTTAGCTATCAGTTGTTGCTGTTGACTAATGTTCACTTGTCTTACCTAAAGTCATCCCAATCCCACGAAAATCCTTTTGACAAAAAACGCAAGAGACGCCTGTCGTCGGCAAGAGAGTTACTTGTCTTGAGCACCTTACAGGTAACAGTGCGATTTAGCTCCGTTCCACCCCAATTTTGATGGAGAGCGCCCCTGGTTAACGCATCCGAGGGACCTCACCCCTCTTTCCCCTACCACAACCTCTCGAGAAGACTTCTTGATGGCTGTACTGTTGAAGCTATCAGAACTAGCGGCTTTCTTAGTTTGAGATGTCTTACGCCACTACAATAGCTTGTAGTGGCATAAAACATGTCAAACTAGGAAGATTGTTATCTTCCTGTTGATGTTAAAAATAGAATTCTCTTCGTAAATGAATTTAGAATTCGTCGCCATGTAGCTCAGCGATGTTTTTCAAGCTCTTGTTTTTGCCTTGGCGTGGAAAGAGTTGCATGTTCGTTTATGAATGAGATCCCAGGTAGTTTGCAAAGATGTCCTGCTCTTGCTTTTCCACCTAGTGATGTCTTTCAGGTGTCAGGTGGGGATTTTACGTTCTATATCTTAAACTTCTGAGGAACTTAATTCTTAAATTAGTACGTTTACCGTAACTGCTTAGTTTAAAATGTTTCAAGTATTAAATTGGAAACTTTTATACGAGTATTAAGATCAAACTGCAATTTCTTTTTAATCTTTTGAATATTTTAAAATCTTTTTTAAATTTCAGTGGTAAACTTGTAAAGTCAATAGCTCTTTTTCCGGGGGTAGAAGCAGAAAAATGAGCAACCTTTGCCGGGACTTGAACCACGGACCTCTGGAATACGCGCCCTCGTGCTGACCGCTACACCACGAAGGCATTCGAAGAAGGCGGGAGAAATACTTTATATACACCCCATTTTAAAGGGGGACTGAGGATTAGGGGACCCAGTCCCCAAATCCCGGTGGCGGAGAATCATCATCCACCACCTTCTTTAGTTCGGGCCTCACTGTAAAGTCATTAAGAATTTTAACAGCAGAAATGATGAAAAATAAGCAACTTCTTCACCGGGACTCGAACCACGGACCTCTGGAATGCGCGCCTAGCGTGCTTACAACTACACCACGAAGGCGGGAAAAATACCTTATAAACTCATCGAGGTATTTTTACTGTAATCTGAAATTTTAAAACTGGAATTTTTAAAAAGCGTATTTTTTCTTTTTCTCGAAGATTTTAACGCCAATAAATTTTTTTCAGAAGACATTCTAACCATAAGTAATGGAGGCTTAATTTACAATTTCAATCTTCAAAACTATGCCTTGAAGTACATTCCTTGCAGCTGGAGATTGCTTTTCATAGCTAATATTTAGCATGATTTACTTTTTCGACGAGAATAAGGTAATATTTAAAACTTTTCCAAGTATAAACATGTTTTGTATCTATTCACGTGCGAAATAATGTAAAATTAAAGAAAAAAGTATTGTCCTCATTCTTAAATTTGTTACACATTTTTAAAATTTTGAAATTAAGAATAGTGAGTTCAAATTTGTAGTTTATGACATGTCATAAACTGAAACAGTAACGTAACTTAAAAGTTAAATTTTACAATTTCTGTATATTAAGAAAGTTTACTTTATTTTATATAATAGTTGAACCTTTGATAACACATTTCCTTGTAGAATCATTGGGATTTTTGATGCTGGAGACGTGAACAATGAGCAATGTTTTCGCCGGGACTCGAACAAGGACCACTCGAATACGCGACAAGTGTGCTAGCGTTACACCACGAAGGCATGCAGAAAGCAGGGAGAAAATACCTTATATACTGCCTCTTTCAAAGGGCGACTGGGGATTAGGGGGCCCAATCTCCAAATCCCGATGATGAAGAATCATCACCCACTATCTTTTACTTCGGGCGCCTCTGTAGAATCGTTAGATTTTTTTTAATCAGAAAACATGAAAAATGAGCAGTAGTCTCACCGGGATTCCAACCCGAACCTCTCGAATACGCGCCGAGTGTGCTAACCGTACACCACGAAGGCATGCAGCTAGGAACGAGAAAATACCTTATATCCACCCCTCTTAAAAGGCGACTGGAGATTAGGGGACCCAGTTGCCAAATCTTGGTGTTGAAGAATCATCATCCAACACCTTTTAGTTCCGGCGCCACTGTAAAGTTATTTTGAAGCATGAGAAGATCAAATGTGCAACACCATTGCCGGGACTCGAAACTAAACCTGTCTAATACGCCCCGAATGTGCTACCGTTACATCGCGAAGGCATACAGAAAGAAAGGACAAAATGCCTTATATATTGTCCTGTTCCTCTTAGCTGCTAGAATTTTGCACATATTACGCTTGCAAAATGTTTACATGTACACTATTAATTACCCAAATTAATTGTGCCTTCCAGAATATTTACACATTATATATTTTGAAAGACACAATTAATTACAGTTGGAAAAGTCCGGTTAGTAAATTTAAATTACTGGCTCAACCCTAAATGAGCTAATGTTTTTATTGTCCTTAAATTACCTTCTAAAAACTATATCTACTTTATGCCGAATCCCTAACAATTTAAAAATATATTAAAGTAATTTGTTATTTACCTTTAAATTTTGAATTACAAAGAATCATATTTATTTATGTCAAAGTATGTTAATTTGAGCGTTTAATTAGTTTCGTTATATGTTTGCAAAATGTCTTTAACATATCAGTCTCAAACATACAGGGATAACTTTAGATGCAATCTCATTTTCCTCTTATAAAAACCTTTCAAGAATGCTTATTCATACCTGAGGCAGTTTCATATTCGGGCCAATGCAGTATTTTTAGTATGAGTTTGTCGTTTGATTATTTATATTTTAGCAGTAAGCCTTACCCTTTAGGCTCAGTAAACGGTTTTTTGAAAATGATTTGTTATTAAGCTAGCTTTGGGAAATGTTTAACATGTAAGAGTATTTGTATATACACTGTTAATTACACAAATTAATTACGTCTCCGAGAATATTTATATCTTATATATTCTGAAAGACACAATTAATTTAAGTTGAAACCAAAGTCCATTTAAGTTACCATCTTAACCCTACATAAGCTAATGTTTTGGCTATTTAATAATTTCCCTTACATGTTTGCAAAATGTCTTTAACATATCAAGCTGAAATGCGTGTAAGATCTGTCTCTTCTATTCCATATAAACTAAACTAGATCCCACAATAAATCTGGCGAATTCTCGTATAGGCGTGAATGAAATACCAGCACAGAAGAAGGGTGAAAATAACCCTTTATTAATTCCAACAATATAACAGAAAAGGTACGATCTTCATGCTTTACAATAGCACCGTTAACTTGCGGTGAAGCTTAAACGTAGAATATAAATCAATTCAACGTCTAAATAGAATAGTGCTGGTTCAGCACGCTAAAGTATGGCTAACATAGGTTGAATCAACGAAACCTAACAGACGTGACAATTTTCCGAATTGACCAAGAGGCTTACTAGCGTAAGAGCAAGATAGCAACGAAACGTGCCCTGGCTAGCGAAAACACCATCTGAATAAAGTCAGAGATTTACCCGTTTAAATACTCACTTCACTTAACTTTAAATTTATAGCTTGGCGAGGAAATGCGGGGGGAAGTTGAGGAGTTCAGGAAAGGTATCAAACTTAAAATACTTTGTTATGCGAAATAAGAGAAACTCTACAAGCATACCCTACATACTAACCTACATACACACTACATACACACTACATACTTTCTGAATTGTGGCAACCAATATTTAGGTATTAGTTAGATTAGATATAATTCAGAAACAAACAAAAAGTTTCTTGACACTGAGAAATTCCTATGTATGAAACTTCTCTGACATTAAAGCTACTAAAATCCCTTGAAAATTAGTGGGATTATTACCATTAAAGCATTTCATTACAATATCACAAAGAGTATAGAAATCTCCGTAAAGCAAAGCTTTCAAGAGTACATTTACTGAAATGGCGAATCATTTGTTTCTTATCTTCCTAAGACATTCTTATTGCACACACGTATAGTTAAGGAATTTAATAGAAAAATGTTCCAGATTAATTAAAATAAATACCTCACTGAAGTCTTCTATCTACGATTAAGTCCCAGCCATATAATGTAACCCAATCACTTGGCTTTCTTTAATTAAGTTTTAGAAAATAAAATACATCTGTCGCCTAGTTACGCATAGATAACATCCATTCATTATGGAAAAGTATCATTGTCTAAACGTAGTTCCATCTAACTATTAGAGCTAACTATTAGAGCCATCTCAGGTAACTATCCTCCATCGTGCCGTCGTTATCTTTACGACTTAACATCCTCCCCTTATTAGCCCAAGAAAAGAAATCAGAGCTTACATACCAGACGTAATAAACGCAAATAATTTTTGCATTTTTAAACAGTTCTTATCAGCACTGTGAATTAAAACGACCATGTATAATAACCACAGAATGATAATTCAGTATATGAAAATCAGTTACGTTAAGAGCTATGTCTGACACGTTATCTGATGTAATTGTTTCATACGTTCTTACATTTTGGTATATTTCATACTGTACCAGAACTGAAGCAAAAATATACTTTTTTAAATTTGTATTCATTACTATTATTTCAAACCTAACTTTGAAAGAGGTAAAGAAAAATTAAAATATATTTGAAAGTGAGGACGACACATTAATGTTCAGGGATTTAAAATCATCTTTCAAATATATTACAAGTTGCAAGGGAATCCTACAAAAATGAGGAAAAATCTTCTTAAATGCAAATTAAATGATATGAATAATGCAAGCAATACATTTTAAGGAGATTTCCATTATGAATTCAAGAACCCAAATCTCTCTCTTTAAAAATATTGCATGAAATCATTTAAAAAAAAGTCTTAGTCGAAACATACATTATACATTCTTTAGATATAATGACTTTATTTACGTATCAGTATTATTTGTGAAAAAATACATAGGTAATTTTGCATACGTGCTTGGTTTTTTTAAAGCATTTAGATTTTTTTAGATATTTCAAACATCTCTGAGAAATTTCTAGTCTTATAAGGTATTTTCTTCCTCCTTCCATATGCCTACCTTCATATTTAGTTGCCAATTGGAATAAATCATTTAATGTTCAGAGGAACTTTAGTTCTACAATGTACTGTATTTTTTTGTAGCAGTCGCGGACCACTATCTCAAAATTTTACTTCATGATTGCCATTCAAGAATTTACAAACTTTCACTTTTCTTAGCCTAAACTTACTCCCTCTGAAGTCAACAGTGCAATACTGTTTCCAACTTAACGCCTTTTTTCACTGACGGAAAGCCTTTCAACAGAACCTCTTAAAAAACTCATACGAACAACTCAGTGCACTGACGGGGTCTAACAGCTCCTTCATATTTCTACCAGCTCATAGTTTGACCTTTTAATACTGAAGCGATTATCCTCTGCGTCTCTGGCACGACATACCAAACAGAATACATCTCAAGCTCTTCTAGAAAACACAATTTATTCCCACATTCGGCCAGTACTATACTCGACTTGAGTCTGGAACTCATATATTAATCGACCAAATCCTTCTCAGGTGAACTCATCTATTAATCGACCAAATCCTTCTAAGGTTGTAGAGTCATTAGTTATTTTTTGAAACAGGAGGTATCAAAAATGAGCAATGTCCTCGCCGGGACTTGAACCACGGACCTCTCGAATACGCTGCTTCGAGCGTGCTGACCACTACACCATCAACGCATGCCAAGAGCGCGGGAGAAATACCTTATATACTCCCCCTTTTAGCGGGCGACTGGGTATTAGGGGCCCCAGTAGCCAAATCCTGGTGTTGGAGAATCATCATCCACAACCTTTTTGTTCGGGCGCCGCTGTAGAAACATTAAGATTTTTAAAAAGCAGAAGTCGTGAAAAATGAGCGATTCCTTCTCCAGGAATCGAAGTATTATTTTCGAAAATAATATTTTTTTCTTTTCTTTTTTACTTTTTACGAAAACTACATTAACGAAATGGACAGAACAGAATAGATGTTGTGTGACAGTAAAAGACCAAAAACCGAAACAGAGTTTAAGAAAATTTAAAAGATTCGTCTTTATTAACATTAGATATGTAAATGACTTGTAATATATTTCGCTTATTTTCTCTTAATGTTTTCATACCTGTTTATCCTTTCCTCTAATTTTTGAAAATAGCTACTATAGCTACTATCCTAAATACCTCTACTCACAATAGCTCGGATAAAATATGTTCTTCTGTGTTTGATCATGTTAGATCCAAAATGCTTTATTTTTATGCTTATTGTCTAATTTGGTGCTATAGAAAATACTTTCGTAATTTTCATGGCGGCTAAAGCCACTATCGCTTAATTTAGGTAAACTTACTATAGCAAAGACTTACTAAATTATGTATTTATAATACCACATAAGTTAAACATGAAATAGAATGTTTATTGTACAGCGACTGATTTAATTTCGCAAAAGACCTCATGAGCTTATATTTATCCTATACCCTAGTGAATTTTAATCTCTTTTACAAATTCTAAAGAAATTTAATATTTGTCTCCCAGTAACTAGACTTAAGGAAAGGAACACAAACATGAAGCATTTACCTTTGGTCTCAGATATTTATTTTAGAACTTCAATAATAGCTCAGCATTTATAATAAAAATTTATACTTAAGGAAGGTTAGATGTAAATTTTACAACAAACTTTATCGTTCTAACTTCAAAAAAAGATACATTCTTTCAAAATTTTACACGTTATTACAACATTAAACTCCCGGCATGTGATCTTAATATCCAGCGTTGAAAAGTATTCTCATTGTTAGCTTCTGAAATCTAATATTTGGCTTTCCCCGTTTTCATTTCAATATTAATGCATTTAATTTAAGCACCGAGAATGACAAAAGGTTAAAACCGAGAAATTTCAAAGCAGCCTCATTTAAATAACAATACCGTGTTTGAAGAATAGAAGCTTTAACTTTCCTTTTGCATGCTGAATAAGAAAGGAATAGCCCTAGAGGAAGGCGGTGAAATGATTAGTGAGTTACGTTTAATTATTTTTCAAGCTGAGAAGTGATTTGAAGAAAGTTTCTACGTTTCCTTATTTAAGCATAGCAAAAGAAATAAAACCTCTGTGGGCAAAAGAGAGACTTTCGAGAAATATTTTCATAGGAGAAATTATTTCTGCCCAAAATACTTTTCTAAACTAAAAATATTAAAATATTTACACAAATTTCTTTCTTTTCTGCATTTTGCATTCGTTTTGTTTGGCAGTTAAGTTACTATGGCGGCAAACATTGAGACTTTCCAAAAAAATTCAAGAGAAGTACAAGGATTGCATAAAAGGTGGTGGCAGTATAGAGCGTAGAATAAATTTTTAAAAATTAGAACAAGAAATTTAAACAAAACAAGAAATAATTTTGACTATAAGAGTATCCGATTAACAATAGCGAAGAAAATAATCTCATAATTAACTTAGCAATTTTTCATAGATAAAGTCATGCAGTTACTTATCTTCCTTTTTCTATTCTTTTTTAGATTATACTTTTCATGAAAAATTACCAGTAAAACTTTATAAAAAATAATTTATTAATGATCTTTGTTACTTAACTATATCATTTAAAATTTTATTAAGTGCTGTAAGTTGCATTAATTTTCTGTGCTTAAGTTTCCATTTTACATTTTCAACAAATATTTATTAGTTAATAAAAAATATCAAAGTAAAAACCATCCTTCTTTCCATCTTGAGCTCACAAATCATTATGCGAGTATCCTTTTACAATTATTAAAGCCTGAAAAATGCATGTCTGCGATGTTATCGGCATGCGATGATTTGTAGGTACTTAATTTTTTGTCACGATATTTTCGACGACGATGTTTTTAAACTGCGAAGTTTTCTCTTTGCTTTATTTTCTCCCACGATGTTTTGTACCACGACGTTTTCGCCTTGCGTTGTTTTCTCCGTGACATTTTCGTTCGCGATGTTTTTTCCGCGACGTTTTCGGCGGACACCTGGCGTGCAGCTGCTTGCTTTGTCTTGGTTCAGTTCAACTGATTGATGGCACTGTGAGTAAAGATAAGGTATTTCATATTCGAAAATTTGGTATAAAATATATTGCTGATAATATGTGATATAATTAAAAAATAAAATAAAATAAATTCCTGATAAATAATATTATTCCTGATAATTTTCTGATAAAATATATTCCTGATAATATATAATTGATCTTAAAGGTTTTTTGCATTGGTTATATCAAAGCCAAGAACAATCATCCTTCTGAAAAACTTCCTTTAGACTCTTTGAACCATGTTAATGATAATAAATGGATCTCTTCCCATTACAGTTATTCAAATATACCCAAAATTCATCTATTATGACAAATTTTTTTTTCCATTTTTGTCCGAAAAATTGTTTCTCACAGAGAATTCTGCAGCGCTTTCGGTTTTCGGCGATGCGTCGTGGAGAAAGATGATGCACATTACGTTTTTTAGCGTTGTTAAGATTCAAATCAGCATTAATCACTGTTGACACTGACCATTTTAATGATTATGCATAATCTTTTGACTTCGAAGTAAAGTTCTTACCTTTGCAACGTTCAAAATATTCCGTTTTTTCCTTGGATAAGTATTTTGAGCAATTTTTCTCCTTGAAGCCAAACTTTGGCTTTTTTTCCCTTTTTTACTTATAATATTATCTATCGTTGCTTTAGATGTCGAAACCAATCATGACTTTCACAGCAGTTTTAGATAACTAAATAAGAATAAATTTCTTCGGAAAAAGCACGAGCATAGCCTTCCGTCTATTTGCTTCTTTAAAAGCGCCATCTTGAATGAAACCAAAATTGGCAAATAGCACACAATAATTTACACTTTCGAAAATATGGTTGCAGTTCAAAAAAATTCCAATCAGGCAATTTTTTATAGCAAAGCAAAGTCGTATAAAAAATGTGCGAACAAACTCTGTATATTCACATGCCATGTTTGCCACCTATTGCCAAGTTACTGGAAGGCGTCTTACGACATCAGCATGTTCAATTCTGTTGATGCTTCACAGTGACCACACTATAGCGGGAATAACATTTTCTCTGATGTTGTTGTGGATTCCTCGCAATAATTGTTTCATTTTGGCCGAACCAAGACATCACAGCCAAACCTATTGATATCGGATGAGTATGACAGATGTTCCAGCGCCATCCATTGCCAGCTGACACCAGATGACAGCTGATGACACTGACACCGCGCATCAGGATGGTATGATAGGTAGCGCATTAGGATGTAGGATCACCCGAAACATCATCTGCGCCTTACACTCAGGAGAAAGTTGCAACATTATTGACTTATCCTATCGCGCTCATAACAATGCACTGTGTGATAATGCGAACACTATCATGGATTTTCTGGGATGATAGCTATGGCAGTATTGAAATACCAACCATTCTTATTCCATATGATCCATATAATTGCGATCTCTTCATTAACATGAAAAAACTGCTATTACAAGGAATCCATTACTAACTGCATATGAGGAGGTTATTCGTTATATAGGCCAACTGTTGAGGGACTTCGAAAGAAATGAACACTTTTCAAGACTTTGCCAACAACAGGCGCAACCTTGTTCTCCTTGCCACGATGAATTTCGTGGGCTTGTTCTTGTGTCATTATCAGCAAATGAGATGCGTTACGATAACAACAACAAACGGAACTAGTACTCTTTCACGACACTGCATTAGAAGAATGTGTAACATATGAGCAGTAGTCAGGTTAAGTCAAATCACTCATAATTAAAAATCGGCGTCGAAAAATTAAAAAATCGAATCACCACAGAACAGTAATCTAAAAGAGATTTATTGATTTTTTTTCACTTGCAAAAGCATAGCTCCTTCGTGAGGCTTAAATAAAAAATAAGCTTCATCTAGATGTTTTGAATTTTAAAGATGTAATACTGTCGAAAATGTATGCAAAAATATACATTTTTATGAATTTATTTTAATAAAAACGACCTTAATCATGAAATATCCGAAAACAAATATTATCCGACCCCTGAATTACAGAGTAATAGAAATATTTATCTACAAATTATAAAGCTGGCATATTAATGGGGATTTAAACTCTGATTATGAAACATCTATAAAAATTATTAACATGTAAAATAAACCTTCGATTTACAACCCAAAATGACTAAAAAGGGGTCTCATACACCTTAAAATCTCAAAAAAAGTGATTTTTCAAATTTTGCCTTATTTTAAAGCTAATTTTTTTCTGCTTATTTTGACACCACTCTCATCGATATAACTGCAGTAGTTTTTTTCCTATGACCAAATATAAAAAATCACTCAGGCTCCATTTTGTTGATTTAAAGGGCTGGCGTCAACAATGAGCTATCAATGTTTGTTTGGGTTTCAGCTGCTATAAACAATTCATGACTTTTGTCCTATAGATGAAACCACATGGTGCAAATACAATAAAGCTAAACAAAACAAAACTGATTATAAGCATATAAATTCTGTGCCTATTGCTGTAATGGAGGCAAACCAATTTTTATAGATTTGTCACAACCTTCGTTATTGAGATGTTGTTTCGTGGCAAAACGCAAAATAATAACGAATCGTTTAGTTCTTTAATTTTGAAATTTTATCCAAAGACATGTGGTGCTGGTATATCATAATACCTATCATATGCTTAAATGATTTAAAGTATTCAAATGAAGTGGTTGAATAAAAATAAATTATTTGTGCAAATATGCTACATGTATTTTAATATACGGATATCGTTTTGTCATGGTATTGTATATAGTACGGTAAATTTAATGTGTTTCATAATAACAAAGTTTGTGCAATTTATTAGGATTTACACTTTTGAATATATCATATTGAAAATAAATATACCATGAACTTTATTATTAGGAAATTGTATATTGAAGTATTTGCGTTAAAATTCAATTTTCTTAAAATATGGTTTTTCGCAGTTGTATATATAGCATTCAAAGTATGCTAAACTTACCCTGTGGAAGAACTATTAAATGTTTAACATGTTTGCTATACAATAATACATTAAAGAGAACTTTAGCTGAAACTTTTGCCTATAAGTAAGTTCTAATTTGTAAGAAAAAGTTTAGTTGTATCATTGATTGTGTAGAAGTTTCACATGATTTTTAGTCGATATGTTATACTTTGATGGATGTAGCTTATTTAACATTAATTATGCTTATACCAACTATTGGAAATTGTGTAATATTACAATATCACTCATAAAATATGCATTTTATACATTTCATAACAAAAAATATATTTTTAAAAAAACATTTACATTAAAACTTGATTATCTCAAAACATGAAATTTCACTATTGCGCGCAATGGTTATGTGTAATATTACAATATCACTCATAAAATATGCATTTTATACATTTCATAACAAAAAATATATTTTTAAAAAAACATTTACATTAAAACTTGATTATCTCAAAACATGAAATTTCACTATTGCGCGCACGATATTTTAAAAACGGTTAAGAGTACACACTTGAAATTTGAAAGACTTCTTGATATGAGTATCATCATGTAACTGAACCAAAAATATAATGAATATTTTGATAGTGAAAAATTTTATGCATGGAAATATTAAAATGTTTTTTATTAAAATACATTTTATAAACTGAAATTTAAATAAAATGAGAAGTTAACATGAAATTCTTAGGATTTTTGGTTTACAGTAGTTTCTAGATGCTATACAAGCTATATATTAATCATGAAGTTAAAATATATAACAGAATGTTTTAAATTGTGCGCGCAAGGTGGCCGTCTTACGTTAATACATAAAAAATTATCTCACAAAGAAGATTAAATTATAAAAATATTTGTGGCAACACAAACTATCTGCTTACTAATTCACAAAACAGCTGTACTATGTAGTCAGCTGTAAAAAACTGAAAGTAATTGCATTAAAAATAAATATGTTATCCCAATTCTTACAACAGTCTCATATTCAGAGATTTCAAGGGTTTTAAAGTGTATGAGCCCCCAACGTCAATTGGTAAAAATTGAAGAGAAGATGTTTAAAGAGTTGGGGCACATTCAGAAGAAATACTTCAAACGTTTTCGACAAATGCATCTGAGCTTGGAAAGTAAATAAGCCATCGTTTTATTCCAGAAACTAAATGCTTTTTATTTCCAAACTGACTTTTGATTCTCCGATAATACTTCTAGCCACGCACAGTATGATTTAGAATTCTGGCATATGAATGAAATTTGTTCTTTCCCATCCGAAGACCACCTGCTTGTTTCAGCCTGCAGATTATGAAATGGCCGAGATGTTAAAAGAGTATTATGTTCGTTCCCTTGCCAATTGGAGTGCAACCATAAAAGAGAATATGGAAATGAGAAAACTTTTAGGAGAGACGTAAATAGTCTTTACGGAAGCTGAAATAGTCACAAAATTTCTATAGCTTACATCAAAATAGCCCTTTTAAAAAGATGATTTTTTTTTTTAGAACAAAACTCATTTGAAAGGCGTACTCGAACTCACGAATAGCTTTGAACAAGAATTCAAATTTGATTATTTTCTGAAATTTCAGAGTCAAATCGTTATAAGGTATTTCTTCCGCTTTCTTAGCATGCCTTCGTGGTGTAATGGTCAGCACACTTGGCGCATATTCGAGAGAACCGAAGTTTGAGTTCCGAGGGGGCATTGCACATTCTTCACGTTTCCAATTTCAAAATATCTAATGCCTGTACAATAGCGCCCGAACTAAAAGGTAGTGGATGATGATTCTTCACCACCAGTATTTGGCGATTGAATCACCTAATCTCCAGTTTCTGTTTAAGAGGGAGAGTATATAAGGTATTTTCACCCTCCTTTCTGCGTTTCTTGGTGATGTAATGGTCAGCACACTCGGCGCGTATAGGAGAGGTCCGATTTTAGAGTCTCGGCGAGGGCATTGCATATTTTCCATGTTTCCAAAAAAAAAAGATGTACATGGCTAGGAAAAAAAACTAAGCCTGCTTCAAAATTAAACGAAGGGTAAAATACTATAAAAGCCTGGATGAAAAGTGATTCAAAAGAATTTGACTCTTTGACTCGAAGATAATTTGGTTTGGACTTTCTGAGTCCTGAGTCCACAAGTCAGTGCAAGATGCACAGTTTATATCTGTGTATAAATTTGAATTTTTTAAAGGCTTTGTCTTCGCATCTAACTCTTTTAATAATGGTGGAAATTATACATGCATTTGTGAGTATTAATTATCTTTCTATCACACATTTCCCGCAGATGTTAATTTCATGTATTTTAAACTCTTCACGAAGTACAGATGAATACGGTATTTAATTATTTATTATTACTCCAGAACAGAAAATTTATTTTCCCAACGCGATCTTCTCTATTTTAGCATTGCAACCATAAAATCTAGCCACGAATTCCGTTGTCAGGCAAAATCGCTCCCGAAATTCTGGGTATTCTTTATTAGCAATAAACGGTAATTTTCTGTAATATTAATTATAAAAATCATCCTAATATTATAATTTTCAAGATAAGGCTAAGGTCTTTCATTTCGGTTGTATATAGTATTTGTTTCAAAATTAAATATTTCTAAAGTTTCTATTCAAGACTTCAAGGTCAAGGCTAAATTCATGCTACATGTTCAGCATTAAAATGAATGATAGAACGTTAAAACATTTATCATGGTTATCTTTATCCTAACAAAGGTATGATAAACTTAATAACTTGCAGTAGACTATTCTCTAAATAAAAGAAATGTCATGGTTAAAACTAAAAGTTTGAATCGAATTCTCTTCTTGATGCTGAAATGGATTGCGTGAGGTTTTTGTAGTCTTCCTCATGTTTAGCATAAATACGATCAAACTTCCTTTAGAAAGTCCTGTACGAAAGCCTCCAATCCAGAAAAATAGCTATAGTATACTTCACTCCAATGGAAATGATATCCAACCTAGGTCTTATACAGCAAACGGATTTGAAGTATACGTATTTATTGCATCCGATATTTATTTATTAAAAATACCGACGGTATTTATTGAATCTTAATAAAAGAAACGTTACACGAATAAAATAGGCCTTCCCTGAATCTTGCATTTCTTGTGAAATATTACACTTTTAGTGCTTCTAAAGTTACATAATTTCCACATAGTTTCCGGGTATATACAAATAATAATTTATTGATATTTAACGTATAATTTGCGTATAATCTTGACATGTATACGCATTTTATTTGTAATTTAATATTTAACAAAAGAATACTAGATCAACGGAATCCAAATTGAATAGTTCTTTTCGTCGTGATGCGTTCTTCGGGAAATGTTAACAGTACTAAAACTGCAGTTGGTCATTGCTTGGCGCAGTTTTTTGAGAGTTGATTTGAAGCTAATTAAGATGTCCAATTCTGTGAGGCTGGTTTCTTGAACTGAGTTTCGGTCAGTTGTTGGCAATGGTATACATAGTGATCTCAATCTCCTAATTGGCGGCAGTCACACAGGTTCGTTTGAATCAGACCGAAACGCTGAAGGTGTGTCATAAAAGAACCGCGGCAAGTTATGAACCAAGTGACAGAAGATATGAAGCTGATGAGAGAAACTGAGGCTTTTGGGTTGAATTCAAAGGTTCTTCTCCCTGTGGAATATACAGTGCATATTGTGCATTTCAAAATAATAATATATTAAAAAAAGGTATTTTCGTCTTTATCAAAATAATACGGTCTTCCAAACAGAACTTTTTGCAATAGAACGGGCAATAAAGTATGGGAAAGATACCTCATTAACAAGTATCATAATTACTGATAGTGCATCCAGCATCTTTGCACTAATTGGCCAAAGCAGATCACCAATAGCACGTCGCATACATCATCTTCTATCTCTATTTACACTTAATCTCAGACCAAAATTTAAATGGACAAAAGCTCACTCAGGTACAACTGGCAATGAAATGGCAGACCAATTCGCAAAATATGCAGCAAATAATCCTTCACTTCCCCAACATTTTTTACCATATCCTCTATCATATTTGAATAACCAATTAGAAGACGATCTCAAAACCCTTTGGAAAGAAAAATGGATCTCTGATATGACAGGAAGACGCACCTTTTTATTTATTTCAACT
Organism: Stegodyphus mimosarum; assembly: GCA_000611955.2. Classification (NCBI taxonomy): domain Eukaryota; kingdom Metazoa; phylum Arthropoda; class Arachnida; order Araneae; family Eresidae; genus Stegodyphus; species Stegodyphus mimosarum. The sequence continues at coordinate 87,550 of KK119612.1, read as the reverse complement.
CCTTCAAGAAATCTAATATCTACTGAACGTGCAATCACAATTCTACTCACAGGTCATGGTTCATTTCCTTTCTACCTGCATAGATTTGGATTACATTCTTCAAGCCAATGCATTTGTGGACAAGATGGAACAATAGACCATTATCTGTTTCACTGAGAAATCACTAAATTTCATCTTAAACCCTATAATACAACATCTGCTCCACTTTGGTTCAAGCAATTTAAGAAAAGTAATATACTTCGTAAAAAATTTCAGTCACTTAAAACTTATCTATCTTTAAATTGTGACAATCTCAAAGCGCCATAAATATTTACATAGCATACTCCTTCCCAGTTGGGAACTTCTGTAAACTAAGTATTCATCCTTCCTCAAAATTTCTTGTAATATATCATCATGCTTTTCTGAATTTCTTAATGTAGAAATTTAATTATCCAAATTACGTCCTCTCTAATTTTACTGTCTTCATCATTGTACATGTTTATATGCCAATTATCTTGACTTCAATTAATTTCTACTCAAATGTTTTTAATTTAAAGACTACAACTCAAGGACTGTTCTTTTCTTATATTCAAGACCTACTTTTATGCTCAAGGATTGTTTACCTTTTACCTTTTACTTATCTCTACAGTTAAAGACTACTAATTTATTTCTAGACTAATTTAATGTAATTTAATGTTTTTTACTATATTTAGTGTTTTTCTCATTCTCTTTTTAATTTGGCTTATATATTTCTAAATTATATATGTCTAAATTCTTTAAATGTATAATGATATTTTATAGTATACAATTTGGTTATTCTTCAAAATTAATATATAAAAATCTGTAAACATAAATTTTTTAACATATGTAACAATTCTCTTAATACCTATAACTGCGATTTACCTGTGCAATCCGCAAAATCTGTCGGATTTAAAGGATTTTGTACCGCGTGAGACTATAGAAAAGATATAATATAAAGCGTGAGTGTCCTCGGGTCTCCTGCAGTGCTCCCTTGTTCTGGAGCCTCATAATTAATAGTCTACTTAAAAAGGAAGTACAAAATGTGGATACGATTTGTTTTGCGGATGACATTCTAATTATACTTTATGCTGATTCACAAGAGAAGATGGAGATGACTTTTGAAGAAGTGGAAAGGAATTTGGAGACTTGGAGTGAAAAGAAAAGTATTGTTTTTTAATATTAAGAAAATTTATGGTATTTTTTATCCGAAAGGAGGTAAGGTGGTGCGGGCGACACAGATAAAGTTTAATAATAAAAGAATTAAATTGAAGGAAAGTCTGAAATATTTAGGAATTGAGTTGGATGAAAAATTGAACTTTATGACTCATTTTAAAAATATCTATAGGGAATCCGAACGGATTTTAAATTTTTATAGAACAGGATTTTATACGGAAGTTTTGGTTAAGATAAGTTTAGACAGAGAAATTTATATGAATGTCGTATTAATAAAAATATTATATGGAACTGGTGCATGGGGTTGCCGGGCAGGGGAGTTGGTCAGACTGAGGAATAAATTAGATTCGATACAAAGAAGTTGGACCTTAGTAATCACTAGGGTCTTTCGCACGGTCCCGACGGAAGTTGTCATCAATGTTTTAGCTGGCGTTCCGCCTCTCTCGTTGAAATATTTATTTGTTTATCGAAAATTCCTTTTACGCAATGGATTAATAGATAATATTATAATAGGTGAGGTAAATATTAAAAAGGATACTTTTAATACTTTTGATATGAGAATTCGTCCTAGTAAAAGAAAAGGTATAAACTATGATTTTGAAAACTCTCATGAGTGTGAATTTTCTATCTTTACTGATGGTTCTGGTTTCGAACAGGGCATCGGCAGCGCATTCATGGTTTATTATTCCGGAGTTGAGATTTATAATGAGAAGAAAAGTTTGAAAGAAGAAACCTTGGTATATCAGGCTGAAATGTTGGCAATTTTGTCTTCTTTAATTTGGAGTAAGAAAAGTCTGACTGCCAGAAATAGTATTCATATTTACTCGGATGCGCTGTCGGTGCTCAAAGTTTTGTCTCGATAGACTCCGAAAAAGGAAATGATTTATAAAATTCAAGAATTATATAAAGAACTGTTTATATAACCATAGTATTTAATTACATTGGATAAAGGCCCATTGTGAGTTTTACGGAAACGAGAGAGCGAACGCCTTGGCTAAGGAAGCAGCTATGGAGAATGGAATCAAAGATTATGAAATACAGGGTTCACGAAGAAGAACTGTTAATGTAATGGAGAATGACTTAATTAGTCAATAGAAAGTTTATTGGTTTGCTTCCGACAAAAGGAAGAATCTTCTTAAAAACATTAATATTACGAAAAGGATGAAAGTTATGAATAACATTGACATGAACCAGATTATTACAGAACACGGGAGATTTCCTGTGTATTTACATCGATTCCGCCTCCAGGAGAATGAAAATTGCAAATGCTGTGGGGTGCTGGGAAATGTGAGACACTTCGTCGAGGACTTTGTGTTGACCGAGAGGGCGAGGGCTAGACGTGCTGAAATTAAAATGAAAGACTTGAGCAAATATCAAAAGAAGTACGTGAATTTCGCTGAAGACATAATGGATATAATAAATAGTAATAAGAAAATAATTGTTATCTGTGATTAAATTTCTGGAAGTGCACTTTGGAGGAAAAAAAAATTTTTTTTGTTCTTCCGTTTTGGTTGTCTTTCTGTGTGTCTGTGTGTGTGAATGGATTATGTGTCGTTTTTATGTTTAGTTATAACAGTTGGATTTTAAGTTTTTTTTTTGTTTGATTTGAATGTTGAAGTCCGGTATTACGAAAGTTGAAAGATGCCGGTCATTTATTTAGTTTCTTATGTTTACGTTATACTAACAATTTAGTTACTCGGGACTCGGCGATTGGTTTTCCGGGCTCTTTGGGTCATTTGTTGTGATGTTTCACAGCCAGGTTGCTGGCTGGTAAGTTTTGGTTAGGAAGGCCAGTCACTTTTTGGGCATAGGGTCGACCTTTGGTCGACCAGGAGGCCCGTGATTTTGGCATATAATTAAACCGCGTGAGACTGCAAGCATCACTCTTGCCATGGCTCGTTCAGCGGCATTGTCCACCGTCTCCAGATGTAATGCATACTTGTGTGTGATAGCACCCAGATGGAAAATGTTTGACCTAAATAAGGATATTCTTTTGTTCGATATGTGTTGTCGTCAGTGATCGGGGGCTTGTCTCTGTTATATGCAAATTTTCTGCGTGCGCCCAGATCGTGTTTCGTTGGCCGGTTTTCAGAACTCTTTTTTGTGTATGCATAACACGTCCATTTCTGAACATTCCGTTCCAACGCTATTTAGGGTTTTCGCATGCGCTGAACATCTTGCGACCGGAAAAAGTTGGCGTTACCATTCGAAATTTTTGAGTTTCTGTAATTATAACCTTAACCGTGAGCGTCCCTGTGTTGCCTTTCACGGAATCTCGAGCGCATACCTCCGAATAGCTATATTTCCAATCTTATCTCGATCGGTTAACCGGAACGGACGTTAGAAGTGCAGATATTGGCAAAGTTTTTTTATGACCACCCTGTATAGTGTTAATAGGTGAACGATGTCATATTAAAAAGTTTTATATGTATTAATAGATGAAGACGTTGTATATGTATTAATGTTTTATTTAATGTGTTTTGTTTCAAGATGAATTGTGATTGCCCAAGACAAGAACCCACACACACACACACACATATATATATGTACCGGAAAGTTCTGTCCATTTACATGACAACAATGTTCGATACGGAAGCACATGTACATTTGGCGTAAGTACAGCTCCCTATTTTTATCGCTTGATGTCTACATAGTAATGTAGCAAATTAACTAAAACAAAGTTTATTCACCTTAGTCTTAAGTGTGAAGCGATGGTGTACCCATGCTTCTAGTAAAGTTCATTTACGTCACTGTATTTTATACGAATTTCAACAAGGGAAAAATGCTACAGAAGCATATAGAAATTTATTGAGTGTTTGGTGAAGGTACACTTTCTGATAGGACATGCAGAAGATGGTTCTAAAAATTTGAAACAGGTGATTTCAACTTTTCTGATAAGCCACGTTCTGAGCGACCATCTTTGATCGACGACGATGTTGTTAAGACCATGTTGGAGCACGATCCTTTTCTGACAACATGGGAGATCGTAGAAAGGCTTAATTGAACTCAGCAAACCATTTCGAACCATATTCGAAAGGGTGCCACATAAATTGAGCCAGAAGAATTTGGATGATCGAGTCGTCATATGCACATCTCTGCTTTCTCGGAATAAAGTCCGAGTCCTTCTTGAACCGGATGATAACTGAGGATGAAAAGTGGATTATCTACGAAAACATCGTAAAGAAAAGGGAATATCGCGAATCCGGAAAACCTAGCCCTTCCAACTGTAAACCAAATTTGACTCTGAATAAGAGAATGTTGTGTACATTACGAGCTTTTAAAACTGAACGAAATGCTCAATTCGGAGCAGTATTGTCAGCAACTGGATAGTTTAAAGGCAGCAGTCCTAGAAAAGAGGCAGGTGATATTCAATTAGGAAGGCCATTATACTGCATCATGATAATGCCAGGCCACTCCTCAAAAAACTGCAGAACTAGGCTGGTAAATTCTGTCGCATCTATCATATTCGCCGGACTTAGCACCCTCCAACTTTGTCGTTGGGAAGTTTTGTTGTGAAGCAGATATCAAACAAGCAGTGGTTCAATTTTTCGCATCAAAAGATACAACAGTTTTCAAAACTGGGATATACAAATTGACCTCACGCTGGCAAGAAGTCATTAATAATAATGACAATTATATTATTTAATAAAGTTTATTAACGGTAAGAAAAATTCTGTATTTTGTTCTATTTCAAAAACCGACAGAACTTTCCAATAGACTGAATATATATTTCATCATGTATAGTGTATTATTAGCTTTATATATAGCATTGTTCTAACACTGGTATTTTGACACAAAATCGGACTTTTTCTGAAATAATAGTATACCACATTTTTTTTCCCCACATTTCGTTTCTACGACTCAAATAATAATTCAAATATTTCACCATGTATCGTGAAATATATACAGCTATCATACATATATATGTATATATATATATATATATGCATATTTCCCCATACCTGTATATGTATATATCACCATATGTATACATGTTGTAGAGACATTAGGCTATTTCGAAGCAAGAGATCTGAAACATGAGTAACGCCTTCGCCGGGACTCAAACCACGGACCTCTCGAATAAGCGTCGCATGTTCTAACCACTACACCACGAAGATATACCGAGAATACGGGAGAAATGCCTTATATACTCCGCCCTTTCAAACAGCAACTGGGGTTTGGGGGACCCAATCGCCAAATCCTGGTGGTGGAGAATTATCATCGACCACCTTTTTTAGTTTGGGCGCCACTTGTAGAGACATTAGGCAATTTTTGGAAGCAGAAGAGATGAAAAATGAGCAATGCCCTTGCCGGGACTCGAACCACGGACCTCTCGAATTCGCATCAAGCGTGCTGACCACTACACCACGAAGGCATGCCAAGTAGGCGGAAGAAATACCTTATAATGTGTATAGGTATATATGTATATTTTTTAATAAAGGTGACCATATGTTAACCATATGTTAGAGGGATGGTACCAGCTTTCTCCGGTCTCTCACTCATTCCATATGGGGTATTTGCAATTGTACAAAGATGAATGTATCTATTTCACTATATTATTCATTTATCAATGTCATTTGCCATACGTATTTCAACCATCATAGGTATATAGTATGAGGAGATGACTACAACGCGACTCTCCTAGGCGAGTGGTGCGGCTCTTATGCAGATTATGTACGAAATATGATACACTAAAACTACTTAACGTCCAAAAGGAACTATGACAAACTCTCATTCAATGATTGTTTGCAATCTGGTATTCTTTCCTCTTAAAACCTGCTCTGATATTTTTAAAATGAAGTAAATATGGACTTTTGGAAAAGCTCTTGGCTCTCGAACTTTCCTGAATTCTCGCATGGAGCTCTTATTGGCATGAAATTTGGTTTGGTCACCCTTGGTATATATGTACACTACGAAAATAAATATATAGAACAGTTCTTTATTTCCTATTCTACTAGGCCGATTGACGAAATTCAACTTACGTTTTTCATGTTTCGAAAGCGCGACTTCGTATATTTGTTTACTTTATGTATAGCATTTTTCTAACATTCGTATTTTGACACAAAATCGGACTTTTTTTGAAATAATAGTGTACCACTTTTTTTTCCACATTTCGTTTCTACCACTAAAATAATGCCGAAGTGCAATGTTCAGTAAAAATCGCACGAGTAGTTGTTGAAAAATTAGCTCTCAAAATTTTAGCTTCTCCATCTTAATTGAGTTTATTACATATTTATTAATATATTTCGTTTTATTAAACTCATTTGAGTCTTTCTTTCACATTTCAAAATTTAGATTCATTCCAAATAAAATTCCTCCATTTTTTGCGATTTATTTTTAAAATTTCTATTTTTAAACATTTTTTATAAATTTTTCGAAAATTTTTTATTATAACCTATAAAATTTTTAATATGATCTTAAAGTAGGCGTATTTCTAGGCACACCTCCAAACAATTAGTTTTTTTATTCAAAATTTCCCAAGATAGACGTGAATTTATATATTGGCGCGTTTAGAAATTTGGCGTATGTATTTATAAGAGATAATAACGAAAATGTGGTTTACGCACTTTGTTAAAATTATTTGAAAGAATGAACGATGGACCTTTTTTCCACTCTTGGATCAATGAAAAAAAGTAAAGTAAGTAGGTTCCTATAAATTAAGAATTTCGTCAAATGAATCATTCTTGGCGCAAACTGAAAAAACGTGCCAAGACACATTTTTGAATGTCTTCGTAAATTTCGCATCAAATTTTACAAAACTTAATATTTGGGCATAATTTGCGTATGGAATATGGAAAGAAATCGGCATGTCGTTTCAGAAAATTCCGATTTTGTGTCAAAATACCTATATTAGAACAATGTTACACTTAAGTCTAATATACAGTCACGCTTTCGAGACATGAAAAACGCAATTTGAATTTCGCCAATCGGCCCAATAGAACGGGATATATAGAACTGTCCCATTTTTAATCTCAAACATTCAGTCTAATCTAAAATCGTCTACAAAAATATACATCACTATGACAGCGAATACCTATTATATATAAGCCCCAACAATGACAAGTATATAATGCTACTGAATACTGGTAATTCAAAGTGAGTTTCGGTAGCTAGTAAGTAGTGATGGTGGGTAATTATGATCAGGAATGTTACCACTGAAACTAGAATCTTTATAAAATAGCTTCGTAAAAAGGGAAGCATGGAAAAAATGGTTTTTGATTAATTTGTTCAAATATTTATCAATCAAAAAATAAATAATGAATAGGCCGGTTTAATTTCTAGTACAGAATGTAATTGCAAGTCGTATGAGTTTTCGAATAAAAATATTGCTTCATTTGTTTTTCTTATATTAGAATATTTTTTTACAGCAAGGTCAGTAAGCAGTAAACAAAGGCCAAAATTTTAAGAAAAATAAAAGCAATTAAGGGGAACCATATCTAATTAAATACTCGTTTAGAGTTGCTGCAGTTGATATCAACACAAATAAAGATACAGTTAAAGAAGAGAAGAATATAATTATGGCAGCTCTCTCGTGGATCCAGAAATAATGTTAAAAAAGGAAGCAATTTAAATACGTTCTTTTATTGTCGGGGGGGGGGAATAAATACTGAAAAAATAAAATCTTAAGTATTTTTTTTTTATTTTTAAAAGTAGTACGTAAACATATTCCAGTTTACTTTAATACCACGAACAAATTAAACAGAAATAAATTATCAACACAACCCATTTTTTGTGAAAAATAAATTAGTAGTAGCATCTAATACCTACATATTAGAATTTTCAGACACTGAAATAACAACTTTATTTTGATTATTTTTAATATTTCATTGATAAATAAAGGCTATTGTTATCATTACCACCATGTACTCACCCTGTAATGCAATACTGCACTCATCCAAACTACTAGGAAGATGAAGCCATTTCAGATAACAATTTTTGGGGTAATTCATTGGAAGATTTTCATCGTTCAAAGTATAAATAAATGCGTATATTAGAATAGCATTTATATATATTATTTAAAACAATGAAGGAATTTTTAATTAAAATTTCTTGCATCACTTTAGATCAGGTACATAGTGTTACCATTTGATGAAACGTTGTAGAGTCATTAGGTTATTTTTGAAGCAGGAAAGTGAAAAAAATGAACAACGCCTTCCCCGGGAATCGAACCACGGACCTCTCGCTTACACGTTGAGCGTGCTGACCACTACACCTCAAAGGTATGCGAAGAAGGCGGGAGCGATACCTTATAACGTAAGCATGAAAATCAGTTCTTGGATAGGGACTTCAAAGTTAACTATTTTTTATGCAATATATAGAGATCACGCGTTGTCATTATAAAGAGTTTACAGTTAATGGACACTCCCTTTTAGCGGATACTTTCAATCATGGACACATCCTGATTCGTTTAGTTTCTGTAATTACGGCAAAGCCTTGGCAGCTATCTGCCTAAGGGGAGGGATGCCTTCGTGGAGTACCTTTCTAAGGTAAAATTGGCTCGTATACACGTCACACCTTAGAAAAACCCAGAAAACGCCCATGCAGCCAGTCCGTTCGGGAGATTCGAATATCGGACCGAACTACCAGTGTTCAGCGACTTTACCGTTTGGCCGCTGGTAGACCTGACAGATCTGAGTCAGCGGAAGCAAGAATCGTCGAAGTGAGAACCCAGTGCACTCCTGTTTATCGGAAACTGACAAAAGCTTAAATTTACTCAGTGCCGTTAACGGTAGATTCGACTGTGCTTGTCTTTGAAAAAAACCAATGGTCTTGTTTTTAAACACAAACAGCGCGCCATGATTTAGAAAAGAAATGACTAGTGTTTCTGGACTCAATATTTAAATTTTAATTTTCTTTGCCATTTCCGATAAATCGAGTTTCCGTTAAAATTAATTCTAGTAAATGAAAAAATAGTATTTCGTGCTTTACAACTTTTACAATCCAAATGGTTTACGTGAGTTAAATTTTGTAAATTGAACTTCTTCATTCAGTATGCATCCATCTCATAGTAAAGGATAAAACACACGAAAAACAATTTCGAGTCTGCGAATTTTGTTAGAAAAGTTTCACTTTAGTTGGGAGTATTTTTATGAAGTCTCTTCCAAAGAAAGGGGTGAAAAAATAAATCTTTTCCTTTCCTAAATGTTACTTTTTGGGAAAGGAGGAAGAGGAGATTGGAAAAAAATACTCCATAATTTATTTCTTTTCGACAGTCTTAATCGAAGTCGACGGAAAAACGTATACCTATTATTTCCTTTCACCTACTAATGACAGGATTGCAACAAAATTTACCTGAGTAGTTGTAGAGGTTATTTTAAGTTTCTAACAGTTATTTCAATTTTTAAATATGCTTTGCTGCCTATTTCCTACCAGCCTTACTATTCTCTACCAGAATAAGTTTTTAGTATAGCACTGCGTGTAAATAAGGTAGAAAGAATATTTAAAGGAAAGTTTCGCTTACTTCAGAAGAAAAGCTTAGCATTCCTTAGGGACGCGTGTTTGACGTCAGGCTACTTCATTGTTTAAAGCTAACTACGCTCGCTCGTATTGTGCATGCCTGCTGATATTTGCTGGTTAATCTAATTAATGGCCAACTGCGTTAGATAATTTTGTACAGCTTCGGTTAAGTTCAGTTTAATTTAGCAGTAGATCAGTTTCTTATTTTCTTATCTTGAGTTAAAGTGGAGGCTTTTCTGTAAGCCCGAGCAAGGGGCCATCTGTGGTTGCTAGTTTGAGATAATAAAGGGTGAGTTTAACCCTTCCCTGGACTTTTCATTTGCGCAATTCAACAAGGTTTCTGCTAAGTTAAGTAATAGACAAAGTAATTAAGGTAAAATAACTCGCCGGACAAATATCAATTTAAGAAGTCAAACAACAAAAATCAGAGTTATATTTGCAAATTTTCACAGGATTAGTTTCGATGGTTTTACCGAACCATCATCCTCAGCTGCAAAAATGAGGCTTATCCTATCTCGTTCATTTGCACTTTGGCAGCTGAGGTGTCAAAATGAAAGCTATATATAAATCTGATACACATCCTATGTGGCGCTTTCGAGACATGAAAAACGCAAGTTGAATTTCGTTAATCAGCCCAGTAGAACGGGAGATATAGAACTGCGTGCCTTCACTACGTTCTTGACTATGCCTTCACAAAGTGTGCCTTCACTATGTTCTTAACTATGCCTTCACTTCACTATGTAACTTTACCGTTTATTTTAGCAGTATACATCGTTGTGACTAACAAGGGAAAAAATTAATGATTTATGTAATAAATTAATTCATTATGTGGTGAATATTTAAAGCATAATTTAACATTGAAGAGAAACGCCTTAAGTATTTTGCCCAATTTTATCATTAACAATGATTTAGAATGTATTTTTCGAAATGACAAGCTATTAATCAAAGACATCAAAGAAATCATTAAAATACGTTTACTACTATGAAATAAAGAAGAAAATGGTTCACTATTCTTACACATCTACATGCATGCGTAATCTCTTGTGTAATTTACATCTTTAAAAACCCTGAAATGTGTGATTGATTTGCCTCTTTCCACTGAAAATCTGTCATTATTTTGGTTCATGTACTGTTTAGATTATATGAAGTGAACTGATATAACAGATTACACAACAATCAACTTTTTCGTGTCAACACTTGTGAATAAATTGTATTATCTATAGTTAACCAAACTCTCTTTTAATATTTTGAAGGACAGTGACTTTCTATATGTTCTTTAATCTGCATACACACTCCTGGAACCATGAACGGGAAGGATGCATTTAATGGATCCGAAACTTGCGTAATGTGTAGATTATCATGACAGTATGTAGGTAATTGGTATCGGAACGCATATTCAAATATGTAATGACCTCCTTAATGACCTCTGAAAGTACTCGAAATAAAAAAACAGAAAATGTCAGTTAATTGTGTTGGTTCGTTGTTCTTGTGCATGGATAGCTTTGATGGAGCCGTTAAAATACCACTAATTCACTCTATTATTTCAAATACATCAAGAAAATATACATAATAGATAGGAATTCTATAAGGGCAGAGGTAAATTCTATAGTTTAATAATATTGTTAATTAATGAAGAGCTTCCATTTTATGTGTATGTGAAAAAAAAAGATAGATTGATTTTAAAGTAAAGTTAACCTGTGTTTTAAGGGCAACACAATGATATATTTTGAAATTATATTCTTTTTTCAGCTCCGATGCTTTCGTCATTCTTTACGTACATAATACTCCCCTTCATTTCTGCATTTCATGTCTCTCAGTTGATTTCTCATGGAGTTATGGCAAAAAACTCTGCTGTTGCTTAAGTTTTGCACACAATGTACTATTTTCACTTACATTTAATATTTAATGGAAAATTGTGTACCTTTATTACGGTTATAATAATTCAATATAGTTTGAATATAATTAATTTTTACAGTACCTAGTACAAAAATCTGCTTATCGACAAAAGAAATATAAATGAATTCTTAAGTAATTTCAATTTACTTGACATTCTTCGGGACCTTAGCTAGCATACTTTAATTTAAGTTAAAACTTTAATCTGACGGTAGACGAAATTCGAGTTATAAAATTCCATGTTACACGAATCCCACCTGTATTAATTTTGTGCATTTTTATAATGTTTTTGCATTACTTCGTGCAAGGATTATGTATTATCATTTGGGTTTAGTTCGTTGCAAACTTCTGCCTTTCTGTAATGCTGAAATAAAAATTATCAGACGCTGATTGCTGATTTAGATATTTCAGTGATACCTTACTCTTCGCACAGAAGATATGCTCTAGATTTGAATTTTAGCTGAAGTGCACGATATTACAAATAGTGTCATTCCAAAGGTTTTTTTCAGATTTTAATTAAGGAGTGCTGACATGTTAGGTTTGGTAATGTTAAGAGTTAAAGTTGCTTTGTATTATGTAGGTATTGTAGTACTTTTAAATTCTAAACGTTAATGGATCCTTTACCATAATTACTTAGTTACAAATGCAATGAATTGGAATTTAGCATTGCCTAAGTCTGAATTCAGATTTATTATTTTACAAGATATTTTCTCCCTCCATCCTGCATGCCTTCGTAGTGTAACGGTTAGCACACCCGGCGAGTATTTCGGAGGTCCAGGTACGAGATCCAGTGAGGGCATTGCTCATTGTTCATGTCTCATGCTTCAAAATAACTTAATGACTCTACAGTGGCGCCCGAAAAAAGGGTGGTAGATGATGATTCTTCACCACCAGAATTTGACGAATGGGTCCCTTAATCCCTAGTCGCCCATTAAAGGAGGATTATATAAGGTATTTCCTCCCTCCTTCCGACATGCTTTCGTGGTGTAACAGTTAGCACACTCGACGCGTATTCGAGAGGTCCAGGCTCGAGTCCCGGCGAGGGCATTGCTCATTTTTCAAGTCTCTCGCTTCAAAATTATCTAATGACTCTATCATTTGATTCAATTAAAATTGAAATTTAGGATTTCTTTTCGTCAAGAGGACTGCCACGTGTATCTATTTTAAGATTAAGTACGACGTACAGTATTTTAACAATTTTCAATCAATGCGTGGTGCAATATAACATGTTTGTGGGTAATAAAGAACTCTTCTTCTGTAACATAAATAAGAAATACTATGAAATATGCAAAGCTTCTATTTACACTACTTAATAAGAGGAAATATTCATTACTCATGGAATGGTTTTCCAGAATGAGAAGTTGTTTCAGGGGAAAGATATTTAACATTCACTTAATATCATCATTGACTTCGTATCTGTAGCTATGCGCTCTGTTGTAGAGAAAAGGGCATGAGATTAACATGAATCGATATTTGAATTAACACTGAGCGTAACATCGATCGATACTTGAAGTTACGTTGAGCTTAATTATTAAATATATTCTAAATGAACGAGAATGACATTTTAACATTTTTGTAACTTAAATAAAATTGAAAATCAATAAATAAAATCTAGAGTACTTCTTATAGTCTTCTACCTGTTATTGCCAAGCTTAACGCCTACAGAACGCGAAAAATCTAGAAAACGTATTGATTAAAAAAATATTAATTTAGTTTAATCCTATGTAAATCTATAATCTTAATAGGAACAAAACATACATTTGAAAGCCTTAGGATGCCACTTGGCCAAGCAACTACTTTTAGGACACAATTAAAGTTCAAATTGTTAAAATTAAATTGAATGCCTGTTAAATGTTAAAACCGAGCTTTAAAAACCACACGACAGTTTTTTGAATTATCGCGTTTTATTACAATTATTTATTATTTATTATCAAATCAGGAAACAATTAATTAACAATTAAAACAATTAATGGGAGATTGGCAAGGTATTTTTCTTTTGTTCTCCACAATAAAAATGTTATTTACGAATTAAAACATCTTAAATTTATTCATCATTTCAAATATTATCCTAACTATTTAATAATGCAATGACCAAAGATGAAAACGATACAAATGACAATATTAATAGACGAAGTTTAATATGTCTAGTTCTTTTTCTGAATTAAAATTTCCGAAAATATGTAACTCTCGAAACTTAATTAATTCTTTTTTTTAAGTAAAAGAAATTTTACACTCATTCATAAACTTCATAAATATTTTAGCTTAAAATGCAATTTCTGATCGGAATGAGTTCCGCAAACATCGCTCGAAAGTACTTATAATGCTTAACCAAATAACATACCAAATATATTTTTTATCTTAAATATACGTGACTTTACTTTTGGAATGTTTAATATTTCAAGATAGTATTTTTCTTTGAAGAATTCTGCATAAGTTCTAAAGCGCGGAATTATAAAAGCTAAAAATGAAAAGTAAAATCCTTTGATGTAAGAAAAGAGATCGGAGGGAAAATGTAATTACATACTGCATTTCAAATGGTGTTAAAAACTGCGCTTCTTTTAGCTTTTACTTTACGTGCAAATCCTTTCTAACGGAAGAAGTCATTCAAATTTCCCCAGTGATATCTTATGACAGCTTAATTTCTGAAAGACATCATAATGCAGCAATTACCTTTTCTTCAAGATGGAGCATATATTTTTCGTATCCGGATGGGGAAAAATAATGGCAGTTGGAAGCTTAAGAAGCATAATAATGCCTGTCTGCTGGTTAAGATATTTTGTTTAGAGTAAAAGAAATAAAATGCCTAAGGATTACTCTACGTGATTTTCAGTTAAATGTCATGTAGATTAAAATTTCTTTAAATCGATTAAAAATTAAATTTTTGAAAATCGTTTAGCTTGAATGGCTTCCTAGCTATTTTATTAAGATTAAACTAATATAAAAAAATCTGAAAGGTTTCAGATTTTAAATTACGTCCAAAGGGGCATTTTTTAAACATTTCGTATGTTACTTTTATTTATTGAATACCATGTTCTTCGCATTTAAACCATAAAATTCAATTAAAGAACAATATCGCAAAATAATTTTAAACTGAGCATATCTTTAAAATTTCCTACACACAGTCTCACACGCTGCAGATAAAAATGTTTTTTTCCGTACGACGTTGCCATGGCCCGCTTTGAAATCCTGGAGTTTGCTTATCAAAAATTCGTTAAAGTTTTACAAAATATGAAATCGTTAATAAAACAAATTTTAAATTTGGGCTTCCGGATGCCTATATTCGCGGCAGGATGACGGCATTCAAAATTCGATGGCTCTAGGTACCGTCGTTTTATCACAATGCGAGAAACATACATACATTTATGCACATTCTTCATTATTTAATTTCTTTAAATATAATACAGGGCTGCAATATTTTGTAGCAACAGTTTGAAAAGTGATACAGACTTTTAATGTTTCCGACGCAAAATCGCAAAACGAAAACAATAGCCCTTCAGGGACAAAACCCCTTTGGACTAATAATATAACAATAAAATAATAATATTATTTTTGTAATAAATCCTTAATTAATTAACGCAACACTTAATATTGTATAACGTATGAGCCGCTTTATATTAACTTTCTATTGGTTAAGGAAAATAATGTATTGATCCGCAAGAGACACAATATATGTTTAGCCCGAGCTTATCATGTAACCACCCCCGGGTTTTATTTTCTTCATTTCTCATCACGTGTCATCGTTTGTAATCAGCAGTGGAAAAGAAGATGTTATTTGAGGCGAATCTGATGCTTTTATTTTTCAACAAATTAATCTATGCAATTTTATAATAAATTTATTTTTTGGGTTTCTGTACACCTAATCTACAATGCTATATAAACATTTGCTTCTATACTGTAATTAATAAAACATATTTCTATATCTCCACCACAAATAAATGTTATGTATGTCAGCACAGTATAATCATATATATGTTACCCCAGTTTTACATAATCCAAGTAAAATACTTTTATACATTATAAAATATGTATTCTTAAAGTAACTCCTAGCTTTTGTTTTTAAAAATAAGCAAAGGTTTTTTTAAGAAAATCGACGTAGAAATTTACAAAGGGGTCTAGTTTTATTCTTTTAGTTTAGTGAATTTTACGATTTTTTGTGTTTCCCTACTGTCGGTCGAGGCCCCTGATTTTATAGATTCACCTTATATTTCATTCAACTCTGTCAGTCTTTTAGTTTGATTTTACTAATCCTGAGAAATTAAAAATATCGGCTTTAATGTTGAGGAAAATTATTTGGCACGTTTACTTAAACAAAAAACTTTTTAATACGTAAAATCCAATGCAGAATTATATATTAGCGAAATGAATACGAAGTTATGCTGTGATAGTTTAAACTTAGAAGCCAAACATGAATGTGTTTTAAATCTCAATTTCAGGTTCTGAGGAATCATTGCATTAACCTACGTATACTGTGGTGGATTAAATGGTTAGCACATCTATAAACAGAAAGATCCGTGATTCAAATACCGGTAAAGAAACAGTTGATTTTCTCCTGCTCCGAAAACCTTAGTTGTCTGCCCAAGTAGCATCTTTTATTTTCGTGTGGAATCCGTCTTTATTGCTTATGATATAGATCAGGGAGAGCCAACCTGCGGCACGCGTGCCACATCGTGGCATGGTGGATTTTTAACAGTGACACGCGAAAACTTATTAAAAATTAAAGAGTTGAAAAAACAATAATACTGTCTGTATAAACTCCTTCGATAAATACACACATAAGCATATCAGAATAAATATAATGATTCAATTTCTCCTCCGCAAGACGTTAATTATTACCCAACTGAAATTCAAATCGAAATTATTGACCTACAGCAGCATACTGCACTGAAACGCAAATATAAGGAACTTATTTCAACTGTGATCCAAATTATATTGAATTTCGGAAACTACTACCAACAAGCAGTTTTCCAAATTTGCACGATTTGGCTGTCAGATATTGTTTTAGGTTTGGATGAACATATGTTCGTCAAAAAAATGTTTCGTATTATAAACAGAATAAAATTAAAATATCGTTCAAGATAAACTGATATGCTTCTAAAACACTAATTTTGTTAACATCTTCGAGAACTAATCGTAATATAGATTGACTTGGTAAAAAAAGTACATATTCAAAGTTCCATTCATTACGTACTGAACTTTTTAATAGTTGTTTAGAATTAAATGGTTCAAGTTATTGCTTTTTATTTAATACATAACTTTAATGACTGAACTTTACAAATGTTTATTAATAATAAATCCCTACTTTGTACCTTTTTTTGATTTATTGCATTGTTTTTTAAATGTTCACTACTCAGACTTACATAAAAAATGTGCTTTTTGAGTAAAAATCCCATAATCAGCATATAAATATTTTTTTCCCCTTTTTTATATTTTTAGTACGTTGGAAAAGTTGGAAGTGGCCCGCATATCTTTCTTTTTTCAGGTAGTGGCACTGTTCCCAAAATGGTTGGCCATCCCTGATACAGATAAATTATTTTTGCAACGCATGGGATAGCTAGAGTAAATAAGTCATTTATCTTGATGTCCTAGTATACCTTATGAAAAAAGCTATTAGTAGAATTATATTTATTTTACAAATACATTATGAGAAAAGGATGAGATGAATAATATTCTAGGTAATTTCGAAGTGCAGAAAGGCAGAGGTAATTACCACGAACATCTACCTGGAGCAATGATATTAACTGTTACACGGCTGTCCATGGAACCAAACAGAAATTGGAAAACTTTTATGATATACACAGTCCAGTCACATTAATGTGACCATCTGTCAAAAGCCAGAATAACCACCTTTCGCAGAGCGGACTGCTGCGAGACGTGCAGGAAGAGAGTCACATAGGTCCCTGAAGGTGTTCTCTGGGATGTTGAGCCATGCCGACTCTAATGCCGTGGCCAGCTGCGCTAGATTACGCGGTTGAGGATCCATGGCGCGAACAACTCGATCGAGATGGTCCCACAGATGCTCGATTGGGTTTAAGTCAGGTGAGTTTGCTGGCCAGGGGAGGACGGTAAACTCATCCTGGTGCTCTTCGAACCACGCACGTACACTGGCAGCTGTATGGCATCTCGCATTGTCCTGCTGGAAGATGCCATCATCCTGAGGAAAAACAATGCGCATGTAGGGGTGAACATGGTCCGCAAGGACAGATGCGTACTTGTATTGATCCATTGTGCCTTCCACAATGATCAGTGAACCTAGAGAATGCCAGGAAAACATTCCCCAGACCATAATGCTCCCGCCTCCAGCTTGGACCGTTCCGGCAATGGTTGCAGGGTGGTTCCTTTCAGAGGTTTCACGCCTTATACGCCAACGTCCATCTGTCCGATGGAGCATAAAACGCGATTCATCCGAAAACGCAACCTGTCGCCACTCAGTGGACGTCCAGCTGCTGTACTGGCGTGCAAATTCTAGCCTTCGCCGTCGATGAACAGCAGTCAGCATAGGTGCACGAACCAGGCGTCTGCTTCGGAGGCCCAGACGCAGCAATGTTCGCTGAATAGTACTTTGGGAGACACTTTTGGTAGCCCCTTGGTTCATTTTGGTGGTCAGTTGCTCAACGGTAGCCCGTCTATCTGCCCGAACGCATCTCCGCAACCGTCGTTCGCCTCTGTCATCTATGGCCCGTGGTGCACCACATTTGCCACGTCGCTGATTTTGGACAGTCCCATTTTGCCATGCACGGTACACTTTTACCACGGCGGCACGCGAACAGTTCACAAACTCAGCCGTTTCGGAAATGCTTCCACCCTTGGCCCGAAAGCCAATGATCATGCCCTTTTGGAAGTCGGATAAATCGCTTCGTTTCTGCATTACGCCAACGATTGAAATGTTTTCCGAAGCCCTCACACACCCTTTATATACGCTCAACTGCACTGTGCTGCCACCTGCTTTCTGTGATTGGTTATTTAACTCTGACATGGAAAGTACGTGGTGGTCACATTAATGTGACTGGACTGTGTAGATAAATTTGGTTTCAGTTCCATTCCAGAGTTCATATGTCGTATTAACTGGCATATACTGTGTCGTCAATCTCTGAAACCGTTGACCAGACGATCTGAATTGGTGAGAGATTTAGAAGGGTGTGTCTGTGAAAACAGGAGTTGAATACCTTGCACAGGGTGGTTATAATTAAACTGGGCCTACACAGATCCCTGTAGAACCCGTTCTGCTTATGGGATTTTGATGAAACTTGGAATAAAGATTTCTACAATAAAAAGATAGTTCAAATTTTGCCCACCAGATGGCAGTTTTCAAAATCCCTTATGCAAATTAGTCAAACCTATAAAACGACTTGCAGCCAGAGCCAGAAAATCATTCTGCGTGCCTTTGTCATCGTTAATCATGCCCTTACAGTAGAAAGATCCAGCTTTATTGGTAAAACTGTTTTATCAAACCACTGTCTTCATGCAAGATGGAACAACTTCCCATACCGGGCGCCAAGCCAAAGAACTGCTTCGTGCGACCTTTGGCGAGAATCGTGTAATATCCAAAGCTTTTCCGGATGCCTGCTCTCCTCGTTCACCCGACTTAAATCCCTGTAATTTCTGGTTGTGGGGATTCCTAAAAAGAAAGTGTTTATGGAAGAGGAATTAGGACTTGCAGAACTATTAGAGGAGTTTTATGGAACTCCAAAGATTCCAGAATTCAGATGAATGTGAGAGTAACACGAGAAAAGTAGATCCATTACGGTTTTAAAGCGTAAGTTATACAAAAAGACGAAACCGAATTTTTCTTAAATTCAAAAATTATCTACCCTTAATAGTCTGCTTTTCCCCCTCTATTATTTTTCATTTCGCATTTTATGACGTAGACCTTAATTTACTCATTAAATAATTTCATAATAATCATTTGTAAGGTTTTGGTTTAAACTAACAAAGTTTTATGTTAATTTCTCTTTCCTGTGAACTCTTATTTCAACTTCCCGTTAGAATGAGCGCGCGTTTCAGCTTTATGCTAATTTGAGGTGGAGCCAAGTTTTTGTATTTAAAGGTTAGCTTTTGCTGCCGTCTTGGCGTGTTCCATTGACTTCTTCGCTCTTAGGTTATTACGAAGCAAGAGACATGAAAAATGAGCAACGCCTTCGCCGGGAATCGAACCACGGATCTTTCGGCTACGCGTCGAGCATGCAGACCACTACACCACGAAGGCATGCGAAGAAGGCGGGAGAAATACCTTATAACTTTAATTAGAGACTTTAATTAATGTCACACTTCTTTCTTTTCGCATTTGAATCTGTCAGAAGTGTAACTACTTATGCAGCCACACTTCTGTAACCCTGCCATCCTGAAATCAAAGATTTTCCTTCACATATTTTAGCGAAATTTCAATATCTAATATATCATCTACTGCAAACTCTTCTACTATTCTATTTTTGAATACAATTAATAAATTAGCTTTTCCCCAGTTTGTAAGGATCTTTAAATCTCAGTGAATGCAATAATACCTAAGCTATTTCTTCCATCTCTGTTAGGCCACGCAGACGCTCATTGTCTCGTAAAATGCGATCATTACTTTAAGCTAATTTAATATTTCAATTTCAATAAAGAAAATGTTAAAATACACCACTCTTAAAATATGAAATTTATGCGCATTTCCTGATCAAAAACAAATTAACAAACATTCATCATTTTGCTCGAGAAACCTGGTCATTATGCATACTACCTAGGCATTAGGAATAATGATACCACTGATCACATTACCCATAACGTATACATATTATTTGGAAATTGCATATATTGCATTCATTCTTCAGTGGCACCTGTTGGAAAAAGGCTAAGAACAGTTCAAACTGATGTCGTCTGAAAAAAATACATTGAACAAAGTTTAATATAAATTTTCTATCCTTCGGCATGATCAAATTTGAATTTTGAAATAAACAGGCTTCTTAAATCTTCGAAGATAGAACTCGTTCATATTTATGCACCAACAGGATGCACTAGCTTCGCATGTAACAGCTGCATAGGCTATGACGGCTCACACCAATCAAAAATCTCTACAGATTGCTCCGAATAAAGCGCTATGATTACTAATAAATATCCCGATCGAAATTCTACCATTCAGAGGGAATTTTACATATAATACATGGATAACTGATGTTTCACATCTTGTCTGTAGCTTCCTTAACAGATTCGATAGACGTAGCTCTGCATTCATCACTATTTTAGAAATTTTACTATTCCTAAAATAGAATTTATTAATATTTTCCTAATCTTTTAACTTTAAAATTTCTCAAAGGTTCACTTACCATCTTGCATAAATAACGGATTTAACTTCTGTAGCAAGTTCCATTTTACATATTCAAGGTGCGTAGAGAAATGATAATTACTAACAAAAATTGCTATAACTGTCAAAATTGCAGTAGAACTCAAAATAGTACTTGGATTAACAATGATCTCAACCCATTCCAGTACTAGAAAAATTATTTCTGTTTCATCTATATGTCAAATTCGTTTTGAAAGCAATATTTTAGAAACCTTCTAATCCTTTCACTCTTCTTTGCTGAAGCCTTAATCCATTAAAAGGTTTTCCTTTTGTTCCTCAGTTGGTTTTCTAAGATTACGACTATCTTCACCAGTTGAGCTATAAACATTAGAAGATTTTCTTTAACTGGTGTAAATACCAAATCTTAAAAAGAAAACTTTTTTCTAGATATCAAGGTGCAGTAATCTTTGCTATCCAAAGAACGGAAATTACAAACAATAGATATTTGTAAGAGTTTTTTAGGTTTTAGAG
The DNA here is from genome assembly GCA_000611955.2 of Stegodyphus mimosarum. Lineage (NCBI taxonomy): Eukaryota > Metazoa > Arthropoda > Arachnida > Araneae > Eresidae > Stegodyphus > Stegodyphus mimosarum. The sequence continues at coordinate 66,240 of KK119612.1, read as the reverse complement.
ATATATCTTCAAGGAAAACATTAAACAACTGTGTCCATTGTATTACGATCGCATATAACTACTAAATTTAATATAAATAAATGGATTTTAGTTTGTGTATGTTGACTTTATGGCAAAAAGAATACGTACTAAAATTTAGTTTTGTCTTATAATCTCTTTATCACTAGGTAAAACCGCAGCCTCAGTGGGAAACAAAGTTGCTAATTCCGGTCTATATATTGATCTATGTGATAAAATTTCAAACAAATAAATGAAGAACTATTACATATGGTATTCTAAACGAATTTCATAAATTAAACTCATATTGATCGATTTTTCAAAACATTATACGAAATAGTTTAAGGACACTTAATAATTAATGAAATCACGGAGACTAATAGTAAAATTACATAAGGCTTTTCAGATGTCTTAGCAATGAAGCTACTTGAATTCGGAAGTCCAATCTCTAAAGTAAGGAATTATGCCTGGACTGAATATTTAACGTATTAAACATCTCATAAAATGCTTTCTATAAACTTATATTCTCTGTGTTGTGTTTCGATTTTGAACATATATGTGTGTGCTTTTCAGTATAAATACTCATACATACAATATTCCGTTTATATATATTTTATGTATCTGGTTTTTTAGTAATGAATAATTGAGTGATTCATATTTCCGTAATTCATAAATGATAAGCCAACGTAACGGTTTTTAAATTGCTTCCCTGGAAATATCTGCAAATTGTTCTAACCTTAACCATAAAATTATTCCAATGAATAATATGTAAGTTGATATTTCTTGCAAATTATGGGCTTGAGCATTATTATGCAATTTTTGCAATTCTCCTCATAAACTTGTTATAGTCAATAAAGAAATATAAAAATCGACCATGACAGCAACTACTATTTTTAGAGCATCGGCTCTGGTCGTAAGCAACTGTGACACCATCATCTGCTTTCAGCTGTAGAGTCATTAGGATTTTTGAAGCAGAAGGCATGAAAATGTGCAATACCCTCTTTGGAACTCGAACCCTGGACGTCTCGAATACGCTCCGAATGTGCTACCGTTACACCACGAAGGCATGTGGAAAGAAGGAAGAAAATACCTTATATACTCCCCTTAAAGGGCGCCGGGGGTTAGGGAAGACAGTCGCCAAATCGTGGTGGAGAAGAATCATCATCTACCATCTTCTTTTAGTTCAGGCGCCACTGTAGAGGCATTAGTACAATCCTAATGTACTACTACATCCCGAACTAAAAGAAGATTACTACAGAGCACTTTTCTGTAGAGTCATTAGGATTTTTGAAGCAGAAGACATGAAAATGTGCAATACCCTCTTTGGGACTCGAACCCTGGACTTCTCGAATACGCTACGAGTGTGCTACCGTTACACCACGAAGGCATGTGGAAAGAAGGGAGAAAATACCTTATATACTCCCCTTAAAGGGCGCCGGGAGTTAGAGGAGACAGTCGCCAAATTGTGGTGGTGAAGAATTATCATCTAGCATCTTCTTTTAGTTCGGGCGCCACTGTAGAGTCATTGGGTTTCTTTGAAGAAGGAAACACGAAAATGAGCGATGCCCTTGCCGGGCCTCGAACCTAAACCTCTCAAACACGTGCCGAGTGTTCTACCATTACACCACGAAGGCATGCATAAAGGAGGGAGAAAATACCTTATGCAGAAAACCAAATTATATATATATATATGAATTATAAAGAGAAAAAAATTTGAAATGCAAATTACAGTGGTGGTGAGGAAGCTCACATTATTAGATATTTACCTTTATCTTATTCAAGAAAACTTAATCCCATATATACTATACATGTATAATATAAATGCATTACATTTGCATAAAATGTAGATGTTAATTTTAATTCAAATATAAAAAAAAGAAAAGAAAACATTACTTAAAAGTTAACAAGCATGTAGGCTTCTCAATTAAAACTAATATTCATAGTTTCATTATGAATTGCATGTAAATTCATTATTGAAATGGAAAAATTAAGGAGAGATGAAAATAAAAGTCTGTGGAAATAAAAAAAAATATATTCCGAATGAAATATTAAAATATAAATCTGTTAAAATATTATTCTCGCATCCCTAAACAATTGCTTGATACTTTTTGAAAACTCGACATGTTTGATATTCGATGTCAATTTCTTGCATTTTTATCTATCAAACAGTAAATTGATGCGTAATGCATCCCATGAAATAAAAAATGTGATAATGACTAAAATAAACGCATTATTCAGTCAAATGTGATTTTACTGCTTTGAATAAACTCAAATTATTTCAGACTTTTATAACAACTAGCTACACAGCTTGTCGTTTCATTTTAATCTTCTGGTCTGTGAAAGATAATTTTGATTTCTTATAAACATATTTAAATTTATTATAGGAAACTGTTATCAGATGTAATTTAACATTTCTGTATTTTAATGGCATGTTAACAATCACCTACACATATAAATTTTCGTACTTTTATACCAGAAGTAAAGTCCGTTTGTTATGCTTGCATACAAAATATGATCTTCGTTTATAACGCTAGCCACAAATTCTAAGTAAGTATTGATACACAGTAAAAAAAAAAATTTCTTATATCACATTTTCAAGTTCGAATGAGTTCTAATGCATTTAAAACAAAATTTTATATCGTAAAAGGGAAAAACTTAAAATAGGGCTTAAGTAACTTGAGCCTCTCTCCTTTGTTTAACATTTTAGTATTTATTTCAATGATAATCTGCCGAAACATATTGCATCAGTACAATGTAACGCTAATAATTAATAATATTTTTTCCCTAATGTAATTACACAGCGTGAATTAGGATCCACCACTTGCGTATAATGAAATGATTCATTAGTGATAATTATTAACGACTAAACATGTATCTGAAATGACAACTGAGAAAATTTCCCTTTCAGCGCAATATGGTACATAATTCTTTATGTTTTTATTTCAATATTTAATGAATGATGCAATGAAATATGAGCCAAGTTTTACTGAAAATACGAAATGAATTTTTAAAAACAATTATCTACATCTCATGGAAGTGGTTTACAAAGTACGCGTCAGCATCCATTCATGAATGAAAAATAATAGTTCTTAAAAATGTAAAACGGGGATGAAGAGATGAGTTGACATTTCATTGCTTTTAATAGAAATGGAAAATAACAGCGCATGAGCAACTTAAACGTAATGTCATCCATTCAGCAGCTTGGAAAATTTTAAAAGAATCGTAGCATAAGTTTGTAATACATGTAATTCATTTATATTGCATATATTGCAATATTTTCTGATGAATACTTGTTAATGGTTATAACTTACATAATAAAACTCAAAATATTTATATAATAAAAATACAAACGACAATGGGAAACCATATGGTCTAATCATTATAGTATTTGAAATAAACACATTTCAATATAAAATAATTTCATAGACACATTTAATGATGGCAAGACATTGTATTTAAAATTATAGTCAAATATTGCAGAGACAGTGAAAAACTTCTGTTCTGATGTCATTTTTATACTGTAGTTATCTAACTTATTTCAGAAACAATTTTTCAAGCTCATATTAAGTTACGTTCATATTTGTCGACCAACAATTTTAATGCATTTCACTATATAGAATTCAGAAGATAAGTTTTGTATGACTTTAAGTATCTGAAATGGGTGAATAAATGTGTAAATTACAATATAGGCATATCTTTCTATATATCTGCGAAACAGTTAATTGATTGCATTTTATAAAGGCAAATTAATTTCACATACGCATGATGATAAAACTGCTTTGTCTATAATTAAAAAATTGTAACAATATTATTTACTAATAGACATAATTAACGAATTATATTTAAACATTATACTATACATTACATAACATAACAACAAACACTTTTCAAAAATTCATTAAATCGGCTTACCTTGAGACAGTTTATTGCTTTATGAATGTAAATACGCTCTAAATATATATGTATTTATAGAGAGAGGGGGATACACAGATACTTGTGATCTGTGTAAAGCACCTTGGAGAAGGAAGTTCACCTTAACAGTAGTCCATTTATAATGAGAGAGAGAGAAACGAGACAGTATTACAGTTTATAAGTTCTGTGTGAGAGACGTGAGCTGAAATCGTTGGACATACGTTCACCATATCGCAAATAAGACAGCTCACGACACGTTCTATGAGTTCAGAGCAAGGATGTGTAAATTTATGGTCACAAATCGCGTGTCTCACGGACTCTGATGACGAGATCTCTAGAGGTGCGCGCGAAACCAGGCAACTCTCTCTTACGGTGGAGCACGGGTTGCCAAAGATGGCGATTGTTGGTCCTTGGCGATAAATCTCCATTTCGATGTGATACTGCTGTCGGAGTGAGACGCATTTCCGTTTAGATCTACGCACGTGTTCGTTATTTAGATAGTAAGGGATTGTTGCTACAATAACTCTGCCCACGCATTCGAGATAATGTCATGACCTTAAATCTCAGCAAACTCTAAGGAAAACAAGTATACAAAATCATTAAAACTGCTTTTGTTTCCAGTAATGGAGTTGGGACAATATTGTAAACAGTGATATAACATTGCTGATCTTAAATTTTATACTGTTATAAGGTATTTTTTCCTCGTACCTTCGTGGTATGACGGTAGCACACTCGGCGCGTATTCGAGAGGTCCAGGTTTGAGTCCCGATGATGCACAGTTTTCACATGTCTTGCTTAAACAAATCTAATGTCTCTACACTACTGTATCTACTGTGTTATTGGAATGATATTGCAAAGGTATCTGCTTGATCATTACAATTTCTAGGATAGATTCTCAATACAAGATAATTTTAGAATGTGAATATTAAGAGTCATGTGGAGTAAAATGAACTGATAATTAAATAACCATTATCCGAAATCATTAATTAAATTTCGCATCTAACACAGAAAGAAAATTCATGTATTTCATTAGCTTTTGTTTGTAGAAATGTGTCAATCGTCTCTTATTTGAAGAAGATTTCGCGTTAATATTTTCTACCAATATTCAGTTTATATTTATAAACTTACATGTATATTTCTAAACTATTAGGTCTAATATAAAAGCAAAAGAATACTTCAAACTCTTAATATTAATGTAGAGGAATAAGTAGTTTTGCGAAATGCTGTTCTTGTTTCCTCTTAAAATACATAATTAAATTAAACATCTTGAGTAAACCATTGTGTTGAATATATTACGAATATATTAAGTTGATACGTAAATACCTTAAAATACGGTCAGAATACTACCAATATTAAACATTAAGTTTTTTAATCACAATTAGCTCTAGGTATAGTTATTGCATCACCTGAAAGGTAATAATTAAAAAAAGGCCTCTTTTCATGGTAGTCGAAATCGAAAAGGCGAGGATTTACATTTTTTTTCCTTTTTTCTCCTTTAAGTACAGGATTTTCTGGGTGTTGAGGGCATTATACAAGATCTTATCATAAAACAATGTCAATTTAAAATAAGGTGAAAATGCAATATTTTTTGGTATACATTTGTAAGGTTTTAGTTAAACTAACAAAGTTTTATTTTAATTTAAATCTTTCTATCTCTTCTCATTTTCAACTTCCCGTTAGAAGAAGCGCGCGTTTTAGCTTTATGCTAATTCGAAGTGGAGCCAGGTTCTATTTAAACCAGAGGTAGAAACCTCTCAGCGTGAGAGAGCTTTTAGTCTCAGATCACGGTCACTATATTCGACGTTCGCCTGACCAGCTAGCATTTAAATTCTAAGCCATAGCGCTTTACGTGATTGCTTATTGAAATAAATCCAAGTGCGTCAGTGTTATTAAATCTTGCTACGCACCATTTAGTTTAGAGGCCAACCTCGCGTAATAGCTCTGCGAGCAACGACTAATTTAATTTCTATTTTGTTTTAGTTTAAATTTGATTGTTCCTTTTAGACCCAAGTGTGGTCGTTACATTCTGTATCCCTCCCGAGTTGGAAAGTGGTTGTAAATAATTGTGATCTAATAAAAGAGGATTTTAAATCCCTTTCAAGTGCAGTTCTTCTACCACTTAATCACAGTATCTACCACCAGAACATAGCTGCATTCACCTCCCTGTTCCAGATCAGGATTTAAAGAGTTCACGAAGATGTTTGCCAAGAGTATACACCGAACACTCAGTCCTGACACATTTAGAATAAACCTCTATTTATTCCAAATGCAATCAGGACTCAGTTCCTCCTTTTCAGGAGCAAAAACATTTTTCAAGTGGTGGGGAAAGTGACAACGTTTATGTGAAACTCACTAGAGGAGCAAAACATAAACGAATATAGTGCCATCTGTCAAGAAACTTAAGACGTATTATTTAAGCTTACTGACAGTAAAGTTTTACTCCTCAGCTCCTTACTTTCCTTTATACTTCGTTTCGTCGCGTGTTCCTCAGTCCAGAAGTTTATGAAGATTTTATGGTAAGCGATGTAGATTAAAATGAAAAGCATAATCGTAATCGATATTGAATAGAGACTTGGCTGTTGCCCTTACTACTGCCTGTTTGCGAAAAGGAAAACCGCAGCCCAGAATAAAAGAAAATCCCTGCTATTGGCATGGTAAATACGTATAGTTATAAGATATGTTTCCCGCCTTCTAAGCATGCCATCGTGGTGTAATGGTCAGTACGCTCGGCTCGTATTCGAAAGTCCTAGATTCGAGTCCCGGCGAGGGTATTACACATTTTTTTTGTTTCCTGCTTCGAAATAACCTAATTCTCTACACTGTAAATTAACTGAGATTTCTCCTCTGACTTAAGTTGTATATTTGCGTAGATTTATTAGTCGATACGTTACCAGCAATGTTTTAATACTGGCACTCTATAGAACTATGAGAACTGAACATTCTGTGCGTGTTTCTGGAGAACATGGTAAATTCTGTAAAGAGTTCTTAACCTGAAGTTTTCAGTCCTGAACTGGAACAGTGAGCTGATTAGATGTAAGCTTTGTTCTGATGTAACTGCTGGGCTAGATAGTAACTGCACGTGAAGGGATTTGAAATCCTCTTTTATTAAATCACTATTAAATACAAACTTCCCAACTCGGGAGAAATACAGAAAGTAAAAGACCGCACTTGGGTCGAACTTAACAATCAAGTAAATTTAAATACTAAACCTAAAATAGAAATTAAATCAAACTTTGCTTCGCAGAGCAATTCGCGGAGATTGGCCTCTATCTAAAAGGGTGCGTAACAAGATATACTAATACTAAGCGGCGTGACCGTTGAGTGATACGTTGAGCGGCGTGACCGTGATCTGAGGCTAAGCTCTCTCACACTAAGAGGTTTCTACCTCTGGCTTAAATAGTACTTGGCTGTACTTCAAAATTAGCATAAGCTAAAACTGCGCGCTTCTTCTGACGGGAAGTTGAAGCAGAGAGGAGATAGACAGATTTAAATTAAAATAAAACTTGGTTAGTTTAACTAAAACCTTACAGAACATTTAGTCATTTTACAAAATGCTGAAAACTGATCGGCAGTGAATGAAACAATTAACATTTCCTACATTTCCAAATTACAAGATGTGTGAAATAATCTCTAATTCGGTATGAATATCTATACATTTAATACATTAATATATAATCCATGCATTTAATATTTTTGTTTCATAATTTCGTACTTTTTATACATTTTATGCATTGCTTTCTTTAGGAAAAAAAGCATAAAATTTGTTTCGTACAACTTTCGTTTTTCTTTGCGTATTTTGAATAGCAGTTTTTAATGGCATTTTTTAATTATTTTTCCAAAACCATATTTGCATTTTTGAGGAAGGCGCACCTTTTAAATAACAGCTTTATCGTGGCTTTTTTTTCATAGTTTGCCTAAGCACATTTTTCATTTTATAGATTGCTTAGGTATTATATGCAATCCCTAAACAAATTACATAATAATTATCATTTTTCCATACTTTGTTTAAAAATGCCAGGCGTCCTATCAAATGCCTAGGTATTCTATAGAATGCCAAGATTTCATACTGTAAAGTTCCAGGGCTGTTGTAGAGAAATTTTTGCGTTGTATTATTAGGAGTTAAACTCAATAATGGGAAGGACTTACGTAAAAATTCTAAATACGTAAAGATGAGCTGTACTCAACATAATGTCTTTAACTGAACAAGAAAAATTTTTGTGGATGTGAAAGGCTTCAAAGAATTTTAACTTATCAACTGAAGATTTTTATTACTTTCGCAAGACCAAAATCAAAGTTGTGGTTAAATGGCCAAACAAAATTAAATATCAAAGATTTGTTAATTTCTCCTTTTCGAACATTAGATTTGTGTTTGTTGATGTAAAATTTGAACGCTCTTTTAGTTTGGCCGATACATTTTAAACTCTAGCGACAAGATATGCTTTAAATTTTCCAAGGATTAAAATCAGAGATAGGATCTTTAAGACGCTAAGATGAAGTTTACTGAAAGGTAATAAAATGACGTAAAAATGGAGACTCCGAGCATTTTTGTAAGTACTGTGAAACGGGATGAAGAGCAGTGCTTTTTATAATGACAAGAGGAAACTATTTCATACCTTCCATTATTGCCATTGAAAGGCAATATTGTCATGGATAGTTAGACAATATTGCCTTTCAATGGCAATAACGGATTTCAAGTAACAGACATCCTGAGAAAGGAAAAATTATGATGAACAAACTTTGAAGGCACAAAATTCGTAAGTGTA
>KK119612.1:42122-52660 GCA_000611955.2 Stegodyphus mimosarum | reverse complement strand
ATATATCCCCATCTAGTTGTGGCATCAATATAAACTGATCATTTCAGTCTAAGAAAAATAGCTTATGCTAGAGGAGTACTAGAAAACAATTTTCAGAAATAATTTCTTGTTTCCTAGATTCATGTAAAAACATGGGTGCAAACAACTCCCAGTACAGATTCAAAATATTTTATTTGACACTTTAAATTAAATAAATATGTAATTATATGAAACCAAAGATTCAAAGCAGATGCAAAGAAAATTCAGTAGTCATTGTGGACAATGAAAAAATTGGATAGCTTTCTGTATTCCTTTTCTGCATTTATAAGACTTGCCTTAAGAGAAAATGCACATAGCATTTGTTATGAAGTTTCAGTTTTAAGTACTTCGGGTTTTTGAAGCATGTGTAATATCTATCATTTCATTTCATGCTTATAACTGTAAAACAAATTTCGTAATTATTTTCCATCTTTCAGCTATATTTCTTTCTGAACGTATCATTTCAATTCTTTGTTATGTGTTATGATTTTTCAATTAATTTCAAACTTTTAGCCATATTCCAGTAATTTGATATCAGCTTCTCTGTTTCCATTTTCTCTTGCAAGAATAGGAAACATTTCAATGTTATTATTACTATTTTCTTACAATCTCACTTCTTGCTGTAGTTTTCTGTTAAAAATTGGAAATTACCGTCAAAGAGCTTTTAAAGATGAACCGTCGTTGAAATTTTGATTGAAATGAGATCAAATTTTAGCCGTAAAAAGCATACATTCGCATTATAGTACACATTGTGCTATAGGTAAAACGTTTACTCATTAATAAAGTTACGCTTATTAAAAAAACCTGATGTGTACACCACATGACTTCCTATTACGGAATAATAAATTGAACGCGTTTTTCCTGCATTTCATTTAAACTGATTACCTCAAATTTCATTTGAGATATATGTATTTCTCATTCAATTAATTAATTTCTCCCTTCGCGACAAGGCAAAAATGCATAAAACCTCAAAATATCTTCATTAAAAATTGAAAAATATAGAAATATGTAAAACACCAATACAGTTAAAACAATTTTAAAATTTTTCTTTTGCAATCAAAATTAGAATTTCTATGCAAAAACAAACAATTCGGCCAGCACGCAAGAAAACAGATTTTTCGGTGCACAAAACTGAAAGTTAACTTTTGGTCCCACTCGGCATAAAGACACTGGATGGGCACAAACTGACCTCATTCACTATCCTGTTAAATTTCAAATGTAAACAAATATGGCTGCTATGGTAAAAAAATTAGGCCTAGCCACACTTAATCAACTTTTAAATTGTTGATAATTCTACAACTATTGTATGCAGATTAACTAAAGGCATGAAAACCTTAACCGGAAGATAAGAAAAACAAAATTCAATCCTTTGTAAAGCAAAAAATGCATAATTTGCCATCATATAAGAACAAAAACAAAGAGCTCACTCAGCCCAGTAGAAGAGTAGGTTTGCATATATTTATATAATTTTTATAATTTTATAGCGGCCGACTGCAACCAAAAGGGACGTGTACAACTACAGGTTATATCAGTCCTATATCCGAAATTTTAACGTTCTCAGGCTACTCGTTTTTGACTTATACAAGACACTTGCATACATATATACATACGTACACGCATCACGAAAAAAATCTCTTTTTAATCCACTATCAATCCTTTTTGAGACCCGTTTTGGCTAAAAGATTCCTTTATTCTGTCCTTACTTACAGATGTGACCCAGAACCATCGCCAAATTGCGTTCGCTAGCGGTCAAAATGGATATTTTTATTGTAATATGATACCCGAAAATTTTCGCCGTCACAATACTTCCTTTACCGTACAAGGAACTAAAAATATAATTAAAAAAAGTTAGAATTCATGGAACAGCAAATCATCGAATATTCGCTTCACTGCCCATATAAGCATTCTACAGGAAGTACACATCTACAGGCGCCTGAAAAGCTGATGTCGATAAGTTTCTCGATTTTATTGCGAAAATTCAATCCTTTGCAATCTTGTAAAACTACAAATTTCAATTTAAACTATTATTCATATGATTTTCTTAAACACCTCTTTTAATTAAAGTTATGAAACATTAATCTTCGACAAAGAATTTTCTAAATTTTTCTGGATACTAATAATGGTTTCCAAACGCTGTCTAGATAAGTATTCAGAGCCTAAAAGTATATTTAGCGCAACTGAAAACAGATATAGTTACTTCATGCTGAAATCACTATTTAATTTCACACTTTTATGTTTACAGTAGAAAAGCAGCTCATAGAAAAATAAATACAGGTAATGCAAGGTACAGAGTTCTTTATATAAATGTTGCACGATAGAAGAAAATATTTCGTCATAGATGCCACAGGAGGTTTGATATTTATTTACTACAACAGCTCGTTTTGTGATAGCGATCTGCTTGACTTTTCACTGAACTGCAGTATCGAAAATATTTCGTTAACGAAACGCACAATACAATAATAATATTGTTGAGGGCGTACGGGTTCGTAATGGATTGAATGCACAATTCGATAAAAAGTTAATAAAATTTATTCTTATCTCAAGAAATAAAGCAAAACGCTGAAATTTCCTCAGAGATATTCCTGCAATATCGCAATATCTCACAGTAGTTCTATTTAAAACTACTAAAACGTTAAATAGAACTCAAATTCAAAACACAGAGAAAGTTAATCCGATCTCTTCGCGAATTCACTACAATCAGTAGCAGCACTAAGTAAACAACTACAGTTCGCTTAAAACAACTGAGCTGAGATGTATTTCTCCAGCTTTTATAAGATTTTTAATCATGCACGAGAACATTCTGATATTTTCTCGATTTTTTTGGATAACAAAGCAGTGCAATCAAAATTTTAAATGCGAGTGCTCCTGTAGTTTTAATTTTTCGGCGTAGCTTTCTCTTAAAAATTCTCACGCACTGCATTACACGGGCAAATAAAACAATTTTAATCATAATTCTACTAAAAATAGCAAATTAAATACAAATTCCATTAACAATATAAATATCAACGTTCATTGTTATTATTATTTCTAGAATGAATTAGGTTTTCGTAACGTACAGAATAAAACGGAACGTCGGATATTCGAAACTCTACTGCACTTCTAACGTGTAAAGCTTTTCAGACACTCGAACTTAAGTGTCTACCAACCGTATCTGCCAGTCTAATTTTCCTCAACGAAATCTGCTATCTGCTACTTACGTTGGTTGGTAGCTTTTAAACTCTTAAACAACGACTTCGGATTTGCGGAAAAACATCCTTAATATCGTTGAATTTTATATCCTTGGTAAGCACTACTCACGACGATTTTAATAATATCACTTGTTTCGTAATTACACTGCTGGTCACCGTAAATGCAACACCCTGAAGGAAGCATGCAAATAACATGAAATTTACAACATGCATTAGCGGAGGTGAGATATGCAAATGATTAGAATTTCAGCGCAGACGCACATCACGCGCGTCTGTGGCGCCACTTCAAAGCGCTATTTAAGGCTTGGAATTTTCGACGATTTCAAATTCGGCAATTGTGTTTTTCTTGTGATTTTTTCAAAACAACGATCCATTATGCCTCGTAGTAAACAGCGATCATCGTTTGATCAAGTATCCGAGTTCGACAGAGGAAGGATAGTGGCCTACCGAGAGTGTGGATTATCTTTCAGAGAAATCGGTAGTCGTGTTGGGCGAAACCAAACAACTGTAATGCGGATATGTGACCGTTGGATGCAGGAGGATACGACGGACCGACGTGTTCGATCGGATCCACCTCAGTGCACCAGTGTTCTCCTTCTTGAAAAAGATAAACCTCCAGAAGATCCTCATTCATGTAGACCAATATTCTTACTACCATCTCTTGGAAAATTACGATAAAAACTCCTCCTTTCAAGATTAACGCATCATCTCATCAAAAATAAAATAATTCATGAAATTAAATTTGGATTTATATCAAACAAATCAATAGATCATGTCTTTCGAAAACTTCAAGAAACACTCCATCATAATGAACTTTATCAGCAACATTCCTTATTAATATCGCTGGACATCCAGGCTGCTTTCGATTTATATCATGGAAAGACCTCACCCATACTCTACATTCAATAGACTGCCTACAAGCTATTTTCTATCTAAAAAAAAGATTACTTAAACAATAGAATATTACAATACACTTCAAATTTCGGGATACAATACTATAAAATCATTAAAGGATGTCCACAGAGCTCATGCTTGGGCCCAACCTTCTGGAACCTTATAGCTAATACCGTACTTAAAATATTCCACAATATTCCACATTCCTAGGCTCAAGCTTATGCCGACGACGTTTCATTAGTAGTTCACGCCAATAATCGAAAATTAATTGAATAATATTCACATGAATCACTGGAAATCTTCAATGATTCGTTAAATAAATACCAACTCAAAATCTCAATATAAAAGCGTAAAGCTTTATTTATCCCAATGTCTAAAAAATCATTAAACAGAACCTAAGAAAACCGATTGTTAAAATATCACAAGAAAATTCACAACAGGCAATAAATACTCTCACCTACCTAGGAACAGTCCTGGCATCAGCACATTCAGTATCTCAAGAACAAAACATTAATATTTTTAATGCATTGCGGAAAACATCTTCCAGTAGTTAGGGAATCTCCCCATATATGGAAAAAGTATGGTACTCCACTATAACAGAAAAAATGATACTATATGAAGCCTCAGTGTATAGCTTAAATTTAAATTCTAATGCCCAAAATCAAATTCTTTCAATCCAAAAACCTTTTCTTCTTTCTATTTCGAATGAATAGAGACTGAGACATAATAGAGATACCATTGAGAGTAGTCGTAATATTTTTAAGAAATATATTGATTCACTTTGTTACTGTTTAAAATATGATTTGAATTAATCATTAATACGTTATAGATATGCGTAGTTTGTAAAAATTCGTCGATATCCGTTTTTTTTTTTGTTGTTTTGTTTTGTTTTGTTTCTCTTGTGATACAAAATATGTCATGATGATTTTAAGTTAAGTTTAATACCTAGGCTAAATGCAGAAAATATAATTTCAGCTGTTAACCAAATAAAAAAATTTTGAAAGTATTCCTAATAAAATCTAATAGCATCTGATTCTGGTAGTACCTTGATCAATGTTCATTATTGTTTTCATTGCACATATTTTATCATACCCCAAAATCCAAATGCGGAAATGTACATAAATTCACCCTATTTCAAACTTCATTTTAATGAATTCTAATTCACTAAACAATAGCAGCTATAATTCCTTTCTTACAACATTCAATTGCGCGTTATAGGACATCGTAGCATGTTCAGTTGCAAATAATAAGATTAAACCATTGAATTAAAAGGCTTAAGCATCTTAATGGATTTAGTAATTCGGAGACGATATTTCTAACTTCTTTTTAAATGGGAATCTAATCTGGAATAAATTAAAAATTAAAGCATTTCGAATGCAAATTAGATTTACTTTGTCTTGCAGATTTATAAGATAGCATACTGTAGAAATTAAATCGTGTAAGTAAGACTTATTTAACATGATACAATGTTAAGGAAGTTTTAACATAATTGGATTAAGTGAAGAATATGGCTTGGTGAAGCGTTTTACGAAACCTTGATTTCTCTGAACATTAAGTTTAATGCCTCAGACAAATAAGGAAACTTCAGACATCATATGATTTAATGGAAATTTACGGATTAATTAAACGTATGCAAAAGTTTAAAAACAATTAATATTATATATATTCACATGTTTAAAGCATATATACACTAAATAAATTATAAAATCATTAGGTTTTTCGAAGCAGGAAAAGTAAAATGTGTGCAGCACTCTCGCAAGAATTCGAACTCTGGACCTTTCCGTTGCTAGCCGGACTTGCTCCTAATTAGATCAGAAAGAAATGCCAATGAACTAGGAACTGGAAGAAAAGAACACTTTGCAAAACGTTACAGGAAAAATTTAGCTTTTAGTATTTTTCTTCGATTTGCGTGCGAGGTCTTTTTTTTAAACTGAAACCATCACTTCAGCCCTTGATTTTCAGTACTTAAGCCAATTTGCTCCCAAGTACTTATAAGTGACAGATATAAAGCTAAAATACAAAACACATATCTGAAGGTTCTTTGTCCATTGACTTTTCTGAGTCATAAAGATGATTGCAATCAATTTTACTATTAATTATAATCCTGAATCCAATATAAACGATTAAATGTACAAGAATTAAAACAATTATACCAATCAAATGATAGAATAATGCCACAGCTGTACCACGAGGAGAATCTAGAATTGGTGTTATGTATCTCGAAGATATTGAAAAGTGTTTCTCTCAGGTTTTGCTTACAGTTTTAAGTCACGAATCTTCCTGATCTCAGTATTGATTAGTCTCTCTGTAGAATGAAAATTAATGAAATTTTTGGAAGAACTTTCTGTGTCAGAAATTTCGCAAAGAAACTGCCACTCACTTTACTGCTATTAAGTCAGTAATAGTATTAACGCTATGGGAATATTAGAGTCTAAAGTGCTAGGCCTCCTTGTTGTGCACGTTGGTTAACACTTAAATCAACTAAAGCACTGCCGAATTTTTCTGTTTGTGCCGCTTTTAATGTGTAATCTCTGCATATGGGAAATAAAATATTATTAAGAATAATTGAGATTAAAAGTACGTTATAATAATATAGAATATTTAGGAGACGTGCAATTTTCAATAAATGGAGCTATTTGGGAAACATTTACGATTTACATTTACACGTTTAGAAATAAATGTGTCACATTTAATAATATAAATATCAAATGTCTTTTATATAAATAATAACCCAATGATAATAAGCCTGATCAACTGATTATTATTCCCGTTCAGCTTTAATCAGTTTCATATGAAGTATAAATTGCATCGTACAGTTATAAGGTATTTCGCCCGCCTTCTTCGCATGCCTTCGTGGTGTAGTAGTCAGCACACTCGACGCGTAACCGAGGTCCGTGGTTCGATTCCCGGCGAAGGCGTTGCATATTCTTCATGTCTCCTGCTTCAAAAAAATACCTAGTGTCTCTACACTGGTGCCCGAACTAAAAAGGTGGTGGATGATGATTCTCCAACCCCCAGGATTTGGCGATTGGAGCCCCTAATCCCCAAGCGTCCGTTAAAAGGGAGGAGTATATAAGGTGTTTCTCACGCCTTCTTGGCATGCGTTGGTGGTGTAGTGGTCAGCATGCTCGACGCGCATTCGAGAGGTCCATGGTTCGAGTCCCGGCGAGGACATTGCTGATATTTCATATCTCCTGTTTAAAAAAATACCTAATGTCTCTACAATCTTAGAAGGTTTCGGTCGATTAATAGATGAGTTCAGGGCTCAAGTCGAGTATAGTATCGGCCGAATGTAGGAACGAGTTGTAATTTTTAGAAGAGCTTGAGATGTATTCTGTTTTGTAGGTCGTGCCACAGACGCAGAGGATAATCGCGTCAATATTAAAAAGTCAAACTATGAGCATCATTCCGCAGTTTGCTTACAATTTTCTAAAGCGAAATCATACATTAAAAGATACAACTGTGACAGTATTTCACGAATTCAGAAAAACAACAGTAGAGTGAAACAGCATTGCTGGAACTGAATTCTACTAAAACATCCACAAACTCTACGAACATATTGAAAAAATACATAATGTTTAAAACATATAAAAATTATTTGATTTTCAAAAATACGGATTTTTATGAATTCTATTATTATTATTCTAAACTGTTATTATAAAACTGTGTAGAACTACTACACATAATGAAAAAAAGGAGTTGAAAATGGAGTTGCTTCAAATCACCGATCGTAAATAAATCCTAAAGTTCATATCATGATGCAGTATTTTTAATTAGTTATCTCATTTTATAAAGTATTTCTTCCGCCTTCTTTTCATGCCTTCATGGTGTAGTGATCAGCACGTTCGGCGCGTATTCGAGAGACCCGTGGTTCGAGTCCCGTTGAGGGCATTTCTCATTTTTATTTTATCGCCTGCTTCTAAATAACCTAATGTCTCTACGGTGGCGCCTGAACTAAAAAACATGTGGAGGATGATGGTTCTCCACCACCGAGATTGGGCGATTGGGGCCCATAATCTCCAGACGCCCTTTAAAAGGGGAAATATGTAAGGTATGTAAAAAGGCGGGAGAAGCCTTTTTCACACACTTTTTCGCACACTCGACGCGTAACGGAGAGGTCCGTGGTTCGATTTCCGGCGAAGGCGCTGCACATTTTTCATGTCTCCTGCTTCAAAAAATACCTAACATCTGTACACAGTAATCAAGAGAGAAGAAAAGCACACCAAAGTAAAAGCCTAAAATTAGGCAAAACAACAACATTGTGTTTGGCATAGATTTGGATTAAGATTCTATCGATTTTGAGAGCAAACATGTGCAGGTCTCTTTTCATCAGGAGCATAAACCACGGCTGTATTTATACCAAAAAGGAATAAAGAAAACGAGAAAGTAACCCCATCTGTCCTCAAAAATACCAATGGAAAGTAAAACATTAAGTTAATAGAATTTTAAAAGCGTTAGGAAAAGCCCGGCTAGAAATTAAATCATGAAATAAACAAGATAAATCTTCATGGTGTAGAATGCTTCTAAGAAATCTAGCTCATCAATTGCAGAACCTTTCAATTTTTTGCAGATGAAGTCAAAATTGTGATTAAATTTCCAACTATGATTAAATATCCAACACGTATTAATTTCGCCATTTCGGTCTTAAGATTCTGAGCAGTTGATACGACACTTTAATGCTCATTTATTTTGGCCAGTATATCTCAAACCACCCTTACAAATTATACTGCAATTTCTAACAGAATTAAAGCCAGAAATGGAATCTTTAAGAATCGAGACATAGATTTTGTTGATAGGCAAGAAAACGACTCAAAAATGAGCTTCTGAAGAATCCGTGCAAATCTTTTAACTAACAGTAGGATGAAATGGAAGAACGACATGGTTATTAATGTTATTTCCGATAGAGAAGGGAAACAGAGTGGCAATCAGTTTATAATGTCAAAAGTTCTCTGTATCTCTAGACCTAAGGACTCTATGCTTCCTTACACTTGAACTAAATTATATTCTGTTAGGAGTTAGCGAAATTAGAAGTGAAAGCTCAGCCAAAATAATAAGGCAACATGGTTAAATTACACTCTTAGACAAAAAACAACGACGCACCATGACGCATCGAGAAGATATAAAACAAATTGGACACAAATTGATATGCATATAGGTTTGGACGGAAAATGCAAAAATTTACATTTTCGCTTCCAATGAATGAACGATTGTCGCTACAGCGCATCTGATCTGCGCAGCTGGCTGGATATTTAAGAGGAGAAACTACGATTCCAGGTCATAAATTCTTCACGAATTTCATTCCGTGTACTCTACAAGACAGTAACTATGCCTCGCATACAGGTGCGCAAACGATATGCGCAAATGTCAGAATTTGAGAGAGATCGTGTAGTTGGGCTCAAAGAAGCCAGTTGGTCTTGTCGGCGAACAGCTCGACATTTGAGCAGGAGCGATGCCATTATTAGACGATGTTGGCAGAAATGGGTGAACCACGATAGCACACAGCGTCAGGAAGGAAGCGGTAGGCCTACAGAAACGACAGAACATGAAGACTGAGCAATCGTCAGAGTGGCACTCACAGCCCCAGATGCATCATTATCATCGATTGTACGTGCAACTAGTGCTTCAGTGACCGCAAGGACCATTCATACACTGCTCTCAGAAAGGGGGCTGAGGTCACGGCGCCCCTTGCGCCGACTACCATTGACCTCTGTACAACGTCAAGCCCGTTTGCAGTGGTGTCGGGCTCATTCGCACTGGAATGTCACTGACTGGAGTAGAATAGTCTTCAGGGATGAGTTCCGCTTTGAACTGAGCCCCGATGACCAGCGACGGAGAGTCTGGAGACGCCCCGGACAGCGATGTGATACCAATCTGACTGTCTTCCGGCAGACAGGCCGACAACCAGGAGTGATGGTCTGGGGTGCCTTTTCATTTCATAGCAGGACCCCTTTGGTTGTCATCTGTCGCAACCTTATAGCACAGCGGTACGTCGACGAAGTTCTAAGGCCCGTTGTGTTGCCCTTCATGTCATGCTACCCCGGGTTTACATTTCCGCAAAATAATTCCCTTCCCCACACTGTACAAGTTTCTACTGCTTGCCGAACATTACCTTGGCCAGCAAGGTCGCCGGATCTCCCTCCTTTTAAGCACGTTTGGAGCATTATGAGCAGGGCCCTCCAACCAGCTCGGATTGTTGACGATCTAAAGCGCCAGTTGGACAGAATTTGGCACGCTATCCCTCAGGAGGACATCCGCAACCTCTAACAATCGATGCCAAGCCGAATAACTGCTTGCATAAGGGCCAGAGATGGACAAACGCGTTACTGACTTTTTCAATTTGTGAAGCTCTATCACTTCAATAAATTGTCCAATTTTTCTCAAACTGTAATCATTTGTTTTTCTGTACATGTACATCACTTCTACCAATTTTCGTCCCAT
>KK119612.1:3255-42083 GCA_000611955.2 Stegodyphus mimosarum | reverse complement strand
TTTTTTTTTTTTTTTTTTTTTTTTTTTTGTTTAAGAGTGTAACACAAAACTTATAAATTACTGATGTTAAATTTCGATAAAGGAGAGAAATTTAATTGAAGGGTAGATTGAAAAGGCGAATTAAATAATGTGCTCCTAGTGTACTAACACGGCAGAGACAGATAATTATTATTACTTTAGTGATTTCAGACAAACTATTACATACGTTTATACCTTGAAAGATATTTCTTTATTTACGTGACTGCTGTAAGTTATCCCCAACAAACTGAATATTTTCAAAGTACACTGTACGAGTACACTGTGAGATGTCATCTCACTGTACGATTACTTAGATGAGAAAATTTCTCAAAACTGATGGTTAATTTAGAAATAACCTAGATGTAGTTACTAGCTCCGAATCTATTGTTATGAATTTTGATTGGTAGAGAACCTGCACATAGTAAGGAAGTTCTAGTCCGAACTCCAGCCCAAGTTTAGCAATAGTTAATTAATGCCCGTGTGAGGACACTGTGAAAGTAGCAAACATGAAACGTAATTTTTCCAATAAGGAAACATATTATACAAATAAAGAATTAAAAAGATATTTCTAAATTTGCAACTTTAATAATTTGTAGAATCTTCTATTATTTGCTCGCTCAGTTTTCCAGCTGGAGATTCCTACACAAGAACAATGAAGGAAATTCAAATTTTTTAACAGAGCCCTAAAAATGAATTATTTGTTTAAAAAGGACGAGCAAGCATAAAATGAATTTTTTACAACATTTTGATTTAAACATGGATGAAGTTAAAAACATATGTAAATTTTCTGCTTAAAATAATAAAAATTAGATTTTTGAGCAAACACTTACAAGAAAAAACAATAAGCACTCTTAACGAGGCGGCTGAATGATAATGTAGCCATCTTTTTGGAAGCGAAACGTCTTTCTTTTAATCTTTATAGAGCAGTACATTATCTTTTCAAAAAAAACTTTTTTGTCTCTTTCATAGCAGCCAGTGTTTTGCAGAAGACAGTATTTAGTTCTTGCAATCATCATCACTGCACTTGTTCAAAGTGGGAGAATATTTACCCTTGAGTCTTTAATAATTATTTCTGAGCGGATTTTAGACGGATTTGAGACGAAACTAAGTTTTCAAGGCATGATGCAACAATTTTTCTTCTCATGCATGTAATTCTCCCAAGAATGCAACATTCAGGGCATTGTATGTGTGTATATGCACCATTTTCCAAACAATTAAGGAAAAATAAAAAAAAATAGTGGCAACTTATTCAAACAAGAATCCGTATAAAATTTTAATATAATGTTAAATAAGAATTCCTGAATAAAACTGCAGAATGCAAATTAGTAGCGCAGCATTCAGAATACGTCATCTGTCAGGAGTATAATTTTGCATGTTTTACAGCACGCCGGCAAACTTTGCTGTGATACTGAGATCAGAAGTAAAGAATAGCTATTTTTGTAATAATGACCTCCAGCATCATTTTTCCGAAGAACTGTGATGGAGAGAGAGATCTGTTGGGAGATTAGGGGCAGCGCAATTTTCAGACAGAAGTGGCCAGATGGCTAAATGTGAGTCCTTCTGTGGTTAGCAACAATTTAGCACCAATTTCTAACCACAGATTTGGCACCCAAGAGGTTCTGCCAAGGACGGTCAACCGCTATGATGAGCAGTGATGACCGATATTTGTTGTTATGCTCACGAAGGAATAGAACTTCAATGCCGACTTAACTCAGATCCTCCCTTGCAGCAGTCACTGGAAGGTTGGTGTCAACGCCAACCGTGCGTAGGAGACTTCACGAAAGAGGCCTGTAAGCAAGGTAACCAGAAATTTCCGTTCTGCTCACATCACGTCATAGAAGGAAACATTTGAGGTGAGCGCGTCAACATATCCACTGGACAGCTAATCAGCGGAAGGCTGTTCTCTTTACGGATAAGTCCCACTTTAACCTCCAAAGCAACAGTAAGCGTTATTTAATTTGGGAAGAACCTGGAAACCGTCATCTTCCATCAAACATTCGTGAAAGTGATGCATACGGAGGAGGCACTGTCTGTGTTTGAGGTGGTATCTCTTTGGGTAAACGCACAGACCTCCAGGTCTTTCCACGTGGAACCATGAATGATCAGGCCTACAGAGATGACATTCTAGATGCTTATGTGCGCCCTTATATCGGGCAATAAGGGATAATTTCCTGCTACAGGACGACAACGCAAGACTGCACAGGGCTCGTATCGTAAATAATTATCTTCAGCAGCAAACAATTCAACAGATGGAGTGGTCAGCTCCATCACTGGACCTGAATCCTATACAACCACGTTTGGGATACTTTAGGAAGATGTATAGCTGCTCTCAAGCCTCCTCTTCAAACCCTTGCCACGCTTGAAACTGCTTTGCAAGAGTAATGTCTATCGCTTCCTACTAAACTGATAGACTGCATAATTGACAGCATTCCACATCGTTGTATGTATTGTATGTCTTCTAGGGAAGATTGTACTCTATATTGAAAGCATCGCAATTATACATATGCTAATTTCTATAACACCAAATTGCCTGGTTATTTTTTTCATGTTATTTTATATTTTACACTATGTACTGTTTACTGTGGGTAAGTTTCCTTAAATTCTGCATGTAACGCTTTGAGTAATCGTCATTTTTTCGATTTTCCTTAATTAATGACAGCCAACGTATAGCTTTCAAAGTGTCTTGCGTTTGTTTTTTTTCGCAGCCTTTATGGTGAAAAACATGGATATATGACACGAATCAGAGAGTAAAGGATTTCTAATTTCCTATTAGTTCAGCTAAAGCGTCAGTTAATTCACTTGAAAAATTATTATGCATAAAAGAAAAAGAAAAAATCGCCACTTAAAAGAAAACTTCAAAATTTCAAAATTAGAATGAAAAACATTATTTTAAAAAATTGAAGACGATAGAAAGTGAAATTGATAATTCAAGACATAAAAATTCAGAATTTTTAAGAGGAAAGACCTAACGTTTAAAACGAAATGACAATTATTTTTGGCTCGATCTCTCCTTCAATGCGGCCACCGAAGGTCTCAAGGCCTTGCAAATAGACAGGATGACTTATGAAACATTTAAAAAGATTTCTTTGTTTAAAAGCGTAGGTACCATCTAGCTACTTAAAATTTATTTTGAGAGTTTTTAATGGTGGGTGAACATAAAACTGAGGACAACATATTTTTGAATGATAAAAAAATAAGAACAAAAATAACAATTAATTAATTAAAAGTAGGAATAAAAATTTAATTTTTGAACAAATTTTAGATAAATACTTGTCAGGACTGAGTATTCTGTGCGTGTTCTTTGAGAACATGGTAAAGTCTGTAATAGGGTCCTTATCCTCAAATCTCAGGTCCTGAACTGGAACAGTGAGCTGATGAAATGTTAGCTTTGTTCTGATGTAGGTACTGGCTGGAAAATGACTGCACGTGAAAGGGATTTAAAATCCTCTTTTATTAAATCACTATTATTTACACACTTCCCAACTCGGGAGAGATACAGAAAGTAAAACACCGCACTTGGGTCGAACTTAACAATCAAATAATATTTAACTACATTTAAATAGAACTTAAATCAAACTTTGCTCACAGAGCGATTCGCGGAGATCGGCCTCTGCCTAAAAGGGTGCGTAGCAAGATATACTAATACTAGCGCACTTCAATTTGTTTTACAATGCAATCACGTAGTAAGCACTATGGCTTATAAATTTAAACTGCTAGCTGGTCAGGCGAACGTTGAGCAGAGTGACCGTGATCTGAGACTGAAGCTCTCTCACATTGAGAGGTTTCTACCTCTGATTTAAATACTACTTCGCTGTACTTCAAATTAGCATAAGCTGAAAACGCGCGCTTCTTCTGACGGGAAGTTGAAACAAAGAGGAGATAGAAAGATTTAAATTAAAATAAAACTTGGTTAGTTTAACTAAAACCTTACATACTTCAAAAGTATTTTCTTGAAGACAACACCAACGGCCTCTTCAATTTTCAGAATAATGTCGCAATCTTTTATTTTATCAATATACTTAATTATGAAAGGTTTTGAAAGTAAAATTCGAAAATCTCATTCCTTTTTATAACATCTTTTAAGCATTCGATAGTAATTTCCGATATTTTTATATCTAGGAATTTATGTCGTATTTGATTTATCTGAGTTGGCCATAATTAAAATATTGCTGCTGAATATTTGAAAATCTGAAATTTGTTCCCAATTCACTTCAGAAGCATTTTCAAAAATTAACTTATAACTCAGATAACGTTTGATATTTCGAAATGATATTACAATAAATTCTCTCGATGATAAATTTTCTGCTAGTCTTTGATATGCAAAAATATTATACCAGTCTGTAGAGACATCAGGCTATTTTGAGGGAAGCAGGAGAGATGAAAAGCGAGCAATGTCCCGCCGGGACTCGAAACACAGACCTCTCGAATACGCGTCGAGCGTGGTGATCACTACACTACGAAGGAACGCCAAGAAGGCGGGCCCCTTTTGAAGAGCGACTAAGAATTAGGAGACTCTGTTGCCAAATCCAGCTGGTGGAGTAATTTTCACTTATATTCTGGCAAGAAATAACATGGTGAATATCTTGAGTACAACATTTTAATTTTAAGCGGACGAGTAAATTCAACCTAAATTCTCACGCTTTATATCTTGAATTTAAAACCAAATACTTCATTTATGTAGAACAAATCTTTCATTGAAATCATTCCAGATTTGGGTAAAAGAATTTAAAACTTCTAAAGGTGATCGACTTGATGCTGTGAAAGACACAGTTAGCGGATAAAGTTGCAGAGGCATTAGGTATTTTTTGAAACAAGGAGAGATGAAAAATGAGCAATCCCCCTGCTGGAACTCGAACCGTGGACCTCTCGAATACGGGCCGACGTGTTACCATTACACCATGAAGGCATTCTAAGAATGCGGGAGAAATACATTATATAATCCCCTTTTTAAAGGGCGACTGGAGATTAGGGGACTCAATCGCCGAATCCTGAGGTGAAGAATCATTATCCACCACCTTTTTCAGTTCGGGCGCCACTGTAGAGATATTAGATATTTTTTGAAAGCAGAAGATATGAAAAATTAGCAATGCCCTCGCCGGGACTCGAACCACGAACTTCTCGAATACGCGCCGAGAGTGCTGATGAACGCCAAGAAGGCTTCGTGGTGAGGAACCTTCGTTACAACCTTCGTGGTGAGGAACATCACGAAGGTTGTAAGGTTTTAGTTAAACTAACAAAGTTTTATTTTAATTTAAATCTTTCTATCTCTTCTCTGTTTCAACTTCCCGTCAGAAGAAGCGCGCGTTTTCAGCTTATGCTAATTTGAAGTACAGCCAAGTACTATTTAAACCAGAGGTAGAAACCTCTCAGTGTGTGAGAGCTTTAGTCTCAGATCACGGTCATTCTGTTCGACGTTCGCCTGACCAGCTAGCAGCTAAAATTATAAGCCATAGTGCTTACTACGTGATTGCATATTGAAATAAATTGAAGTGCGCTAGTATTAGTATTTCTTGCTACGCACCACTTAGTTAGAGGCCAATTCCGCGATTTAGCTCTGTGAGCAAGGATTTAATTAAATTTCTATTTAGTTTAATATAAATTTATTTGATTGTTAAGTTAAGCCCAAGTGTGGTCTTTTACTTTCTGTATCCCTCCCGAGTTGGGAAGTGTGTAAATAATAGTGATTTAATAAAAGAGGATTTTAAATCCCTTTCAAGTGCAGTTATTCTCCAGCACAGTATCTACACCAGAACAAAGCTCATTTTCAGCTCCCTGTTCCAGATCAGGACTTTAGTAAGTTACTTCACAATGTTTGCAAAACATATGCACAGAACACACAGTCCTGACAAGGTATGCTAAGAAGGTGGGAGAAATACCTTATAAAGGATTTTTCAAAATTATTATTATACGTTATTTTTTCTCTGATGTTATGAAATACATTGCAATACTTTCAGAAGTGTTTTTAATTTCATGTAGTACGAAAAGTCAAAATATTAAATAAAAATATAATTTGAGTGGTTATAATAACAACCAAAATTGGGTGCATGCCTTTTATATATGTACATCTAAATAGAGAATACCGTTTTCGAATTTTTTCATTCTTTTGGTTAATAAATCAGTGTAAAAACTCTTCTAAAACTTCTTTCGTTTTTAATATTGTCTTTAATCAAGTTATTAAAAATTCCCAGTTTTCATAGACTCCCTTTCCAGGACTCTTTTAAAGCGCATCCTCTACTCTATTCATTCATTATATTTTGTGAAGCCGAAATAAAGTCGGGATTAAGTATTTTTGTGATGGTTCTGGATTCGAGAAGTTTCTTAACATCAAAACTTGCCTTTGCGTCTGTGGAGCCCTAGAGTTTCAGTTTTTCGCTCTTAAAAGAACAATCAGAGAGGGAAGAAATCCTTACTCTTTCTTCTGATGCAGTTGAGCTTTGCTCAAATTTATTCTTTCTCCGTTTTGAAAGTTTTTATTTGAGGTTTTATTAAAAATATATCAAAATTAGGAGACTCATCATTTTTTATTCTTAAAGAAACACCATTTTTATTTTCATATGCCTTACTCGTGCTACCTCTTTGAGGATCAGAAAGATAAATGCTTGCATTAAAATAATGTCTCATTTATACGAAAAGGAATTTATTATAACATTTTTTCACAAAATCATTATCCAATTCCCAATTTCTTTCTAAGATTGCAAGTAGCATTACTATTTGATGTTTTTACATACAGTATGGTTGTACAATTGAGTTAGATCCTTTAAAAGACTTAAATCTTATTTTCTAAGCCCTTACGAATCAGCAATTTTGAAGAACCTCTTATTTCGTGCAGTCTTTCCAGACACATCTGTAACACCTTTTTCTTCTCATCATTACCATCTGCAAAGGACTTTTTTTTTTTTAATTTCACCTTTCAGTCAAATTTTTAGCCCACGAAGTTTGACTGTTCAATTGGCTTTCTTCTTTACCTAATTTTGCTTTTAAATCACTGGATTTTACAGTCCTTTGAGCAATGTTTTCTTTGTTAAGAGCAGTAAGTTAGATTTAAATTATTTTATTCTAAAAAACTAATATCTGGGTCTTTATTCAAATAAAAATTCTGGAATTTTTCAACAGCTTCTATGGCTTTCATGGGTTTTCCTTTAGTTTCATAAACACAGACGTAATCCATCTTCTTAATAACAGGCTTATGAAATTTCTAGCTGAATTTAAGTGTTTCAGCTGCCTTTGTAAACTTATCTTCATGATTTAGCCCAATTTCTTTTTATAACTTTATGGTCTCAAAAATCATTTGCAATTTTTTCTTTCTTTTTACTTCCTTGTACGAAGTAAAACGTATTGAAATCCCGAAACATTTCGGGTATCATATTTCAACGAAAACATCCATTCTGACCGCTATCGAATGCAATTTAATAATGTTTTTACGTGACATCTATACGCAAGGACAAAAAAACGTTTTAAGGAAAAAAAGTCTTTTTCAGCAAACCAAACTGATTTTAAATGCATTCATTAACATATGCATCTATGCGCGTGATGCACTGCGTTATGCACCACCACACTGGTCCTGCACCTGGTATTATGGTATGGGACGGTATTGCATATCACTCTCGCACTCCTCTAGTACGCATTGCCGGTACTTTAAACAGCCAGCGTTACATCTCCAAGGTGTTGGAGCCAGTTGTCCTTCCTTACCTTCATGGCTTGCCCACAGCCATATTTCAACAGGATAATGCGCCACCACACGTGGCACGCATTGTCCAAGGGTTCTTACTCAATCGCCAGATTGAATTGCTTCCCTGGCCGGCTCGCTCTCCGGATCTTTGGCCAATAGAAAACATGTGGTCCATGGTTGCTGAACGATTGACCGAGATTACATCCCAAGCTGCCACACCAGATCAACTTTGGCAACGTGTGGAAGCTGCTTGGTCTGCTGTACCCCAAGAACACATCCAAAGTCTCTTTGAATCAATGCCGAGGCGTGTGACAGCGGTGATCTCCAACAATGGCGGCTACTCTGGCTACTGATTCTAGAAGGAACCACACTTCACAGAAGTCTATAAACTTAATCATTTGATACTTGGTCAACATGTTATCTACTAAATAAATTTTGTTGTGATATCTCTTGTCTTTCTTGGTGTTACAATTTGGGTGGCCAGCAGTGTATTATTTGAACAGAACATGTGGCAATGATTAGATAATTCTTCAGATGATATAATTTTTGTGCATTCTGAGTTATAAAATGAACGAGATGTAAGGCTGTTAAGTGAAGCTAGCTCCAAAATGTGAATGTGGTAAACAAATCTAGTGAATTTTAAAGAGTGCATTTATTCTATTGTGGTTTAAACGGCATCGACGAAGTAGAGTTAATTCAATAAGTTTAAATTAAATGCAAAGAAAAAATGCGTATAATCTAATACTTCGTACAAGGAAATCATGTGGTGTACACATCAGATTTTTTTTAATTTATAATCGAAACAAATGCCACAGATCGTGAGAGAAATTGATGTAAAATTAACAAGAGAAACATTTATTTGTAAGGTTTCTCCTTCAATCTCTTGACTCTTTTCGTGAGCATAAACTGTGAAACCTTATGTTGAGGACAGTGAGCAGATCTAGGCTATGTCCTTTAGTGTGAAGAACTACAAAGTCAGGAAGAGGGTTTAAAAGTGACCCTTTAATTCAAATATTTACAACTCTTCTAATTGAGAGTAAGCCACTACTTGGGCTGAACTAAAATAATATAAAAATAAAGTGTGTTAACAAATTCAATTCCCTAACTTAATTCTACGTAGGACGGCGAGGGAAGCTTACTCTTAGTGAAATGCAACAATGCGAATTTCACTAGCAAACACTAGTAATTGCAAATGCCTATAAAGGCGAACTTTCAGTAGACAGAGGAAATCTTGGCGCGCACAGCCTTACGGCGATAAATCCAAGGCACTGTCTTTCCCCTCGTTAACTCCTGCCTTTTAACTGCTAACAGATATATGCGATTTGCATAAATATCTCACTCGCGCTAAATTCGGGCAGCAACTGAAACTTTGAGAATTCGATAGGAAAGTTCAAACTAAAAATAATTTGGTTAATTAAAATAATGAATGCTACAAAGTTGCTCCCAGAATTTAGTAGTCTGAAACTAAGTAGCCTAAAATCGGCTTTTAGTGAAGATGCTAAATTCTAAATCTAAATTTTCCTTCCTATTCGCCATCCTTTACAATTGTAAGTTTTAAATTTAGTTTAACTCTCTGTTTGTGTCTTAGATATTTTAACATAGAATATCTTTTTCCGTCTTCACATCAAAAAGATCCATCAGGAATTTGGCTGGATTCTATCTGGTTCCTTCCAATCTGGAAGGAAATAAATTTTAATTTCATGTTATAAGTACATTTCACCTGAAAAGTACAACATTCCCTTCCTCTGATGCTTTCCGTAATGACCTTTTATTCGCGCTTTAGGTATTCGCGTTTTTTAATTTCTATTAGCGCTTTTCGCCAAACGCATTCATTTTACACTCATTCATTTTTAAAACTTCCCCCTTGTTCTCTGGCCGAATGTAGTGTTTGTGAAAAACACGCAGTTTTACTTTGTCCAGTGTTCACAACTACCACCTGACTTCAATTCTATTGGGGTTAATTCTTCGACTTCCAAGACCTCAGACTTCCCCTAAAACAAATCTGAAATGCCCTGAGGTTCTAACATGAAATGAACTTTAAACTTTTGTGTGAAACCAGAGAACACTACGTACAACATTCAAACATTTCAATTGCATTTCATACATATAATTCATTCTTTCAATCTTCAATTCAAATTTTCTTTAAATGCTCATTGCGTTAAATAACACTTATATATTCACTTTCTAATTTAGCGCGCTTTACGCTTTTACATTACATTTTAATTTTAACTTGCGTATCCTTTACGCTTTTCCAAAATATTCGATATAAACAAAACCAGTGCTTAAGGCTTACAACAAATCATGCATTACATAGAAAACAGTTTTACATTAAATGCATTCATTATTTATACATAGAAAAATATAATACAACAGTTTTGCTATACAACTTACGTACTAGTTGCTTTTAATTAACACAATTCAATTTCCTATTTACAGAGAGTCTTTTGACTAAAATCGATGAATCCCATGTTCTGGATTACAAAGAACATTTCACGAAGTCTCACAGTTTTTCAACTGAACTCTCGAATTTCTTCCGCTGCATAATTAAGTTGTTCCTTCAAGCGTGTCCTTTACGCTTTCGGCAACCGGCTTTTGACTCGGGTAACTTCCCTTTTAAATCTGCAACTTGCACTTAAATCAGAAACATAACTGTGTGAATTTTAAAAGAAAATAAAGAATCTACTTATCTTTCTGCCAGTCTTTTAGGCGTTTTTTTGTCCATTCCTGAAAGGTTGGATATACTGTGGCTTGGGCTATTCTTTGCTTGTTACTCCTAGATTGAAACTCTGGGGCCGCCTTTCGTTTGGTCGATCTTCTTTCCTCCAGAAACACCTTGTTGGGACGAATGGTGGGTGGCGCTTTCCGTTTGTGCTGAAGTCTTTGCTCCCTCTCCAGACTGGCTCGTTCCTTCTCCTGCACTCGTAGGCTCCTTCGTTGTGGGTTGGCACCTTCGGCGGCTCGCTTCTCGCCGTTCTGTTCCCTCCGTAGTGGTGGAGCTTTCATAGTGTTTTCATTTGGACGTTCCTTCCTTAGACGCTTTGGTCGCTGAGACTGTTGCTTAGTGTTTTTTCGTTTTTGTTTCTGGGGTGGTCTTTTCTTCGGCTGCGGCTTCCTCTCTTCTGGTAACCTCCTTTTCAAACTGGGTTCTCTTGTTGTTGAGGGACCTGGTTGGGGCTCTTGAATCTTAGAAAAATTCTGTGAGGCTGGACCCTGTAAAAATTCCTTTAAGATATTATTATTAGCTCTTCGATAATAATGTTTGATTTGGTCGAAATTTGCCACAGTCTCTTCGCCCTTCTCATTCTTTAAATATGCACGGCATTCAACTATTCTTGTAATTTCAAAAGGGCCATGCCATCTTGGGCAAAATTTTGCGACCGAATCTTTTGCTGCGCATGAAAGTGCATGGGCCTGTTTCAACACCTCCTCCCCCACTTTATATTCTACGGTTCTTCTTTTTGAATCGTAGTAATATTTCTGTTTCTTTTGCGCTTCCCGGGAGCACTTTTCTGCCTCCTTTAACATTTTTTCTATTTCACCAATTTGAAATTCCGGCGCTCTATCTTTCACATAAAATAATTTATCTAAGGGGGTCATTATCTTCCTGCCCAAAAACAATTCGGCGGGGGATTTCTTCGTTGTCTCGTGCTTAGCCGTTCTGAGGGCGAATGCAAATTCTTCGACGCAGTCATCCCAGTTAGAATGGTGCTTTTGCACATAATTTCTAATCAATTTTACAATATTCTTATTTACCCGTTCCGCTATATTTGATTGTGGGCGGTAGGGTACCATTTTCATATGCTTAATGCCCAACTTGTCACACATCATTTTAAATGTACTGCTTACAAACTGGGGACCATTATCGCTAATCACCCTCGCTGGACATCCATATCTTAAAATATATTTGTTCAAAAACGAATCTGCAACGACTTTTGCTGAAGCCCGCTTAAGTGGTATCAACTCAACCCATTTACTGAAATGATCCACAATGACTAATAAAAATCGTGCCTTATTTACATGACTCCTGGGGTAGGGGCCTAAGAGGTCAATACCAATTATTTCATTGGGGAACCTAGACTCAATACTAGTTAATAACCCGGCCGGGCGGAAATTTACGTCATTATTTATCTGACACGTGTGACAAGTCTGGCAGTAATTTTTAACTATCTTTTGTAATTGCGGAAAATATACCGCCTCGCGTACGCGTTGTATTGTTTTTCTAATTCCAAAATGGCCCGAGACAGGCGAATCGTGGAGCTCTTGCAAGATACTTAAAATTAATTTGGCCGGGATGACTGGTCTGTATTCACTATTTTGATTCGTAACTTTAGTATAAAATAAGAGACCATCAATGATTTCATAGTTCTGTGCTCTGCTTCGTATTGCATTAATGTCTATATGCTGGAAGTTATCTGGGTCTTTTAAATAATTATAAATATTTCCGAATTCGGGATCCCTAGCAATTTCTTCTATTACAGTCTCTCGAGAGTCAATGACCTTTGCCTGAAGCATCGCTATTTTTACTTTCTCGCCGTTCTCGTCTAACTTTATTCTAGATAATGCGTCGGCCACTACATTGTCTTTTCCCGGTGTGTGTTTGATAATGAGATTAAATTCTTGCAACTTTAGGGTCCACCGAATTAAGCGTGGCGAAAGATTCTTTCCTGAAAATAATCTGGTAACTGCCGCATGATCTGAATATACTGTTACGGGAGAACTCCCAAAATATACACAAAATTTTTGAACAGCTGCGAGCACTGCTAAAGTTTCACGCTCCGTTGCCGAATAATTTCTTTGCGTATCATTCAATGTACGACTAAAAAAGGCAATCGCTTTTCTATTTTGTGTTAACACGGCTCCGATTGCGTAATCTGATGCGTCTGCATAAATTTCTAGACCCTTGTCTTTCTCTGGGAACTTTAGAACCGGTGCATTAATTAAAGATTCTTTTAACTTCTCAAACGCGGCGTTTGCTTCTGAAGACCACGCAAAACGAACTCTTTTCCTTCTCAACTTTAACAATGGTTCAGCAATTTCTGCGAAATTTTTAATAAAAATTCTATAATATGAGCACATACCCAAGAAAGTCGCTAACTTTTTGGCTGTATTCGGAATTGGGTAATTTTTCACTGCTATAACTTTAGATTTATCTGTTTCGATCCCCCTTTGAGAAATTTTGTACCCTAAATATTTGAGTTCTTTTGCCGCGAATTTACATTTCTTAATGTTCACTTTAAGTCCTGCATCTTTCAAAAGAGTAAAGACTTCTCGAAGGTCTTTAATATGTTCTTCCAGCGACTCTGAAGTAACAATTATATCGTCAAGATAAATAAATGTACTTTTTCCTATTACCGGCCTTAAAATTTTGTCCATGCACCTCTGAAACGTGGCCGGGGCTCCCGACAATCCAAAAGGCATACGCAAAAAGCCATATGTACCGTATTTTGTTATGAATGCTGTTTTGTGAACATCTTCCGGCTTTATGCTTATCTGAAAATATCCGGATGTCAAATCTAGCGTGGTTATGTATTTTGTTGATTTAATACTTCTTAGAATTTCATCAATTACCGGAAGTGGGTAAGTTGGAAATTTTGTTATACTATTAAGCTTTCTGTAGTCAATAGCGAACCTGTACCTTAATGGATCAGTTAACGGCAAATCATTATTTTTCTTACATAAAACCACCGGACTCGCATATGCACTAGAAATAGGAGTTATTATTTTGTTTCTTAACATTTCATCAATATGGTATTTTATTATTTCCTCCTTAACTTTGTCGTACTTGTAAGGACGCTGACGTATAGGTTCATCCGTAGTTAATTTAATTTCGTGTGCTACGATCTGGGTGAATCCTGGAATATCATCAAATAAATCAGCGAAATTACTTACCAATTCCCGAAACTTGTCCTGTTCTTCGGGCGTTAGATGGCTTAAATCCACTTCAGGGGGAGGTGTTGATTTCTTTTTAACTGGGTCCATGGTTACTTGCAAGGTGGAGTTTTCAAAATCGATTTTCGCATCCACAGCTGCAAAGAAATCTGTTCCTAAAATAACCGATGCTTGGAGGTTCTTCACTACAAGAAACATAATTTTTTTTTGTTCTTCGCCGATTTTGATGTACAGCTCGATTTTTCCCATGCATTGACACGTTTTTCCTTGGGCTGCTACCACCTTCATTCCTTCCACGCTATGCAGACGATATCTACGAAAGTGCTTCTTAAAAAATTCTTCTGCCAAACAGCTTCCTTGAGCGCCGGTATCCAACAGAGCTGTAGCGGGTACGTTGTTAATTAGTAACTGCAGTCTCGGTAATTCAATGTTTCTCACCATGACCGTATTTAGCTGTACTTCAGAGGGATTTTTCTTCTCCTCGGAACATTGCACCCCCTTCCCCGCAATATTCCTTAGTAGTTTAAATGCTTTGCGGGTGTTTTCTTCTGTTGCTGGCTTCTGCCTGGGGAGAATGATTTTCTTCCGTAGTTGGAATTATTTTGTTGGCGCTGTACTTGGCGCGGTTGACCGCTCGCATTTTGACTGGTACCAGTAGTTCTCGGCCATCGTCTGTTTCTTCCTTCGGCATTCTGGTTCCCCTGCAGCCGCTGTTCATACGATTGTCTCCGTTGATTTTCGGCCGCTCGCCGGCTCTCGAATTGTACGGCGAGTTCAAACAGCTTGTCCAGCGTCACGGGATTTCTTAGCTCCATGAAATCTTGTATCGATGGTAACAATCTGGGCAGGATTATCTGGATAATCTCCGGGTCCGGCCTCGTGCCATACAATAATTTAAAGACTTGTATTTTTCTCAAAATAAATTCCGATAGTTCATCCACCCGCTGTTGATACTTGCTAAACAACTCAGCTTCGAGTTTCGCACGGTCTTTAACCACAGGAAACGCTCTCAAAATTGCTAGTTTAAAATTCTCGTACGTGTAAGTCGGCGTTCCTGGTTCTCCCAGCAGACATTTTCCGATGCACTTATACCAGGTCGCTGCTTGGCCCCTCAATGCTCCTGTCGCTAATATGACCTTCTGATGTTCCGGAACTGGATACAGCAAAAAATGCGCTTCTAACTTTTCCAGGAATGTGTTCACAGGTCCTCTGGCATCAAAAACTACTGCCGGCTTCATGGCTGCTCTGATGGTTTCCACTATGAATCCAAATCCATCAGGCATTGCAGCTGTATTCTGGGATGTAGTAGGCATATTCCAACTTCCTTCCATCCTTTTAGTTGTTCGGGCGCCAGTGTAAGGTTTCTCCTTCAATCTCTTGACTCTTTTCGTGAGCATAAACTGTGAAACCTTATGTGGAGGACAGTGAGCAGATCTAGGCTATGTCCTTTAGTGTTGAAGAACTACAAAGTCAGAAGGAGGGTTTAAAAGTGACCCTTTAATTCAAATATTTACAACTCTTCTAATTGAGAGTAAGCCACTACTTGGGCTGAACTAAAATAATATAAAAATAAAGTGTGTTAACAAATTCAATTCCCTAACTTAATTCTACGTAGGACGGCGAGGGAAGCTTACTCTTAGTGAAATGCAACAATGCGAATTTCACTAGCAAACACTAGTAATTGCAAATGCCTATAAAGGCGAACTTTCAGTAGATAGAGGAAATCTTGGCGCGCACAGCCTTACGGCGATAAATCCAAGGCACTGTCTTTCCCTTCGTTAACTCCTGCCTTTTAACTGCTAACAGATATATGCGATTTGCATAAATATCTCACTCGCGCTAAATTCGGGCAGCAACTGAAACTTTGAGAATTCGATAGGAAAGTTCAAACTAAAAATAATTTGGTTAATTAAAATAATGAATGCTACATATTGAAGTGTACTGTAGGTGTATTAAAGAACTCAATGATTTCATCATGTTCCATTTTAAAAATCCTAAAATTAGTTACAGAAAAATTTAATTCGTTATAAACGGGGGAAAAATACAGATGATTGGTTATACGTTTATATACGTTTTGATATCGGTTTATCATTGTTAGTCTTTAAATTTACATTTAATGAAAGTTCCTTATCCGTCTTTGCAATTTTATCTCTTACTGCATTGAGTATTATAGAGAGAATAACAGAAAAATTCTAGATAAACCGTTAAAAATTTCAGGATGAAATGAAGACTATAAGCATACTTATAAATTTTATATATCTGTTATATTCTCTGAAAGCTAAAACTAAAACACAGGAAGAAATTTTGGTAAAAAAGCAGGTATTTACACTGCTCGACATTGAAAATGCAACACCAAGAAGGAGTGGTCGGAAAGTGACGAAATTTGGAAAGAAGACAGAAACAGCAAGCAGCAATAAATGATCTTTATTTCAAAATGATAGTCAGAATACAGAGCGAGAACGGCGTCGGCTCAGTAGGATGTAGGACCACCGCGAACAGCGATGCACGAAGAAACACGTCTGGGCATAGAGTCAATACGAGTGCGGATGGTGTCTTGAGGAATGGCTCTCTATTCCCTTTCAACATTTGCCACAGTTCGTCTTCTGAACGAGGCATGGGCAGAGTCTGCAGACGGCGTCCAATCACATCCCACACATGTTCGATTGGTGACAGGTCAGGAGAGTACGGTGGCCAGAGAAGCATCTGTATACCTTGCAAAGCATGTTGGCAGATACGAGCACTGTGGGCGTTATTCTGCTGAAAAATTGTATTGGGCAGCCCCTGAAGGTAGGGGATTGCCACCGGCCGAAGTACATTATCCAAGTGTCGTTGGGCCGTCCTAGTGCCCTGAATACGAACTAGAGGTGATCTGGAATCGTAGGCAATAGCGCCCCAAACCGTTATGCCACGTTGTCGCGCGGTGGAGCCTTCGACAGTTACTGCCGGATTAGATCTGTCTCCACGTCGACGCCACACACGTATGCAGCGACTGTCACTGGATAAACAGAAACGTGACTCATCTGAGAAAACGACGTTTCGCCATTCTGTCATCCACATCGCTCCAGTCCGGCACCATTCTAAACGTTGGCGTCTATGCTGTGGGGTCAATGGCAGTCTTCTTAACGGACGCCGTGAGTGCAGGCCACGTTCAACCAATCGACGGGAAATGGTTCTCGTCGACACGGGAACATCCATGGTATCTTGCACACGCTGCAGAATCGCGGTACCAGTGACTTGCGGGACCGCCACAGCTTGTCCGCGGATGCGTCGATCCACGCATGCTGACGTCACTCTGGCTGCACCTGCACTCCTCTTTCTTCCCACATCCCCTTGTTCCAGCCATGTTCACCATTGCCGATGCACCGTGCTCACATGCATGTGGGTATTAGCTGCGATTTGACGTAAGGACCAACCCGCCCTTCTGAGTCCGATCACCATACCCTTCGTAAAATCGTCTATCTGCTGGAAGTGCCTTTGTTGACGGCAGCATGGCATTCTCTCCTATTACACGTATCCTCCGGGACAAAAACCAACTTTCTTCGATAATTCGTCTGGCAGAAATAACGACACGAATATTGACCATTCTGCGCGTTCTTTCCCTTATATCTTACTTCCCGTGTCGGAGAGCTGCGCATTTCACATCATTCGCATAACTCAGTGACGTGCGTCTACTCTAAAATTTGCATAAATTTCTGACCACTCCTTCTTGCTGTTGCATTTTCAATGTCGAGCAGTGTATTTACAGTTTTTGCGACTTTAAAAATATACGTAAAAGACAAATTTGAATGGTCATGATTTTTATACTATATAAATGAAGAAAGGGTGTCATTAGTAAACTAATTAACAATTCTCCATTTGAAACGCATTTGCCTTGGTACTCGCTCACCAGACCTGATACGTAAGTTCTACGGGGCAAAACGAGACAAAATCCTGATTTAACTTACAAAGAATGGTCTAAGCCTATAAATAGAGTGGATGAAACAGCATACGAACATGATATATGTTAAGACACAATAACACGCCGAACGAAACTAATTCAGAAGTCAAAACAACAAAAATCAGCGTAAATTCTCAATATTATCACAGGACTAGTTTCGATGGTTTTTACCAAACCATCATCCTCAGCTGCGAAAACCGTAAATGAAGAAAGGCGTGAAAGAATAGAAAGAGGAGTTGTATAATACAAGCAAAAAAGACTTTTGGAATGGTATACTGCTTGAAATGCAAACAAAATCCAAAAACTAATAATTTGCATGAAAGTATTTCTAAACGCAACAAATCCATACTGAAAACCTTTTGCGAAGTTTCTCTCTAAAAGAAGCATTTTTTATTTCAAACGGCTAGTCAAAAGAAAAAAAAATATCTTAAAAGTTGTATGTTGTAATTCTGAAACATGCTATTGTGGCGTGAAAGAAATGCTATGGAAAGCTAAAATATTCTCAAGAAAGAATTTCAAACTTTTTTGCATCAATAAAATGTTTATATAAAATATATATCATTGATTAGAAATTTTAGATGGAAAAGAATACACGTTCCTAGCGTAGTGACGAATCAATTGTAAGCAGGTTTACTATTTTTAAAGCTCTTTGGTAAATATCATAAGGGGACAAATTATTTATTAACTATAATTTATTGTTTTAGTAAATATTCATTGGCTATTCCTATAATCTATTGTTTTAGTAAATATTCATTGGCTATTCCTATAAAAAAAATCAAGAGTAGAGATTACAAACGAGTTTTAAAAGAGTTTTAAGAGAATGATCTTTTTTGGGGATTTAGACAGATAAAAGTACGGAATTTATTAACAAAAACAGTCATTACTTAAAGATAATAATATTCATTGGTTTGCAGCAGCAAATGCAGAAATCAAATGTAGCAGACACATTTCATAACACTTTAAATGAAAAGATGGCTATGGATTCAATTGATGGATTATTTGGATGCAAACGGAACTAAAACATATAAAAACGTGCTAGATAAATCAGTTAAAAATAATATAGCATTTCATATCTTTGGTGTATAAAAAGGAACGATAATTTATAAGATAACAAAGCTTTAGTTTGTAAGAATTTATATAAACTAACATAAATTTAAAAACCTAAATTCAAACCTATGATACCGTTTGAATCTCAAAATTTAAACTGTTTTATATGATGATACGATAAATCCTAGGTTTTTATTCTTTCTTAAGTTTTAAACATGGATTCTTCTACTTATAAACTATAAGATCTCAATCATGAAAAAATTAAAGTGACTTTTTATGAAAAAGAAATGATTAAATATGATAAAAAATTAAATTTATAAAGTTGGGAAAATAACAAAAAAAATGAAGAATGTTTTTGTTAAACGATTCGATTCAGATATCCAGAAAGTTTTAACAGAAAGATTGATGAAAAATACATTTTAAAATCTTATTATCATTCGGCGACCTAGTTAAGATTTCTTATTGTTTATTCTTGTAAGTATTCGTTCAAAAATCTAATTTTTACTATTTTAAGTACTAGATTTTTATTGTTTTATATATATTAGTAAACGTATCCATACTTTTAATTTCATCCCTTTATTAAATTTTGTTAAAATGTTTTCTTGCAATAGTTCAAAAAATTTGACTTTTACTATTTTATTAAGCATTTAAACTTCTTATTCAATTTTTCTAATCTTTTTTAAAATTAACATGTCATCAAAAAATTCCTTTTATGGGCGTCTTAAATTTTTGTAAATAATTTACTTTTAAGGCTTTTTATTAGAAAATTTGAATCTCCCTCAAAGTGTCCGTGTGCAGGAACTTCCATATGGAAACAGCTGAGCTTGTAAGTAAGAGGAGATTCTGAAAACTATTAAACTATCTAATAGTTTTATATGCTTTCTGATAAGAAAAAATTATATTTCTTTTTTGTTACCTTCAAAGTGTCCTAGCACACGCATTTATTAACTACTTTCAGCTCTTTGTAATGTAACGGTTTGGAGCTATAGTTGTCTCATATACTGCTTTTCCTCGCCTTCTTCGCTGGAATATGCCCTACTCCAAGCAGGAAAGAGGGCTTATGCCTCCTGTTACATCAACATTCGATCAGTTAATTAAAAGTCAAACTACACTCAAGTGGTAAAGCACTATAGCCTGAAATAATCCGCAGTTGAGTACTGAGTCCGCTGTGGAAAGGAAGTTCTAGTTTCGATGTCCAGTCTTAAATCAGGTCTTTGAAATAGATTTTCTTTCACCTAGCTGAAATGTACGCAGCTGAAATGTAGAAGGAAATCTAATAATAAGTTTTTCATATTTTAAAATTTATCAATACTTATAAAAGTAAATTTTCATTTTGATTAATTCATGCCACGTTTCAATACTATTTAAATAAACAGAAAACTGTGTACAAACATTTGGATTTTCTTTGACAGCAGGAGAGATGAAAAATGAGCAATGCCCTCGCCGGGACTCGAACCACGGACCTCTCGAATACGCGTTGAACGTGCTCAGCACTACACCACGAAGGCATGCGAAGAAGGCGGGAGAAAAACCTTATAACTATACTTACGTTATATCAAGTATGCGGAAGAATTGCTAATTCAGAAGTTGGAAGACAACTCGCAAAGCAATTTTAAACTAAATGAAAGTTTCTTTAGCCTTACTGAATTATGACCATGAGATACCTTTTCAAAATACAATAACAAATTGCAATTTTGCAACTCTTTTTTCGATTATCTTTGTCATATAAAAAGAAGCTGTAGTCTGAAAGAACAAAAAAACCTCCGCAAACGCTTTAGAATTACGAAGTTGTTTACAGCTTTAACAGAAACTTCTCTTTTCCCTTTTTTTTTAATCTAAAATAAGTAGAGCGTGGAAACAAAATGATAATAATAAAAATTCCAGAATCTGAACATTTCCTGCATCTGGAGTTGATAGATCAATAAAGAAGGATCTGCAAAGTTGCCGCCCGAGAGCAAATCCAAAAATATCTAATACAATCTCTGACCAGTGCTTCTTCGAACGACTTTGGCGATTTTCTGTGCATTGGCTACTTTAACTGAATTATTCCAAGACGCCAAGTCATACGCGTCAGTGACGTCAGTATCACCATGGCAACATCGATAATCCATCCGCTCATTGAAGCTCGTGAACCAATGAGTGGCGCTACGTGTTGCAATGATGATGATCATAGTCATGATAAAGCCGGAAATGACAAATCATAGTGCATGGTAGACATATTTGAACACGGAAACGGAAGTGCAGTTCCTTGAACTTTATTTTCTGTTACTTGTAATTAAGAAATGTCAATTTAAATCGGATTTCATAAATTAATTGCTTGCAAAAATGAAATTAAATAAACTATAAAATTAGATATTTTAATCAGGAGACTAACTTATCTCTCTTCAAAATAAAGCATGGAAATGAAAAATAAGTCTGCTCTCTGTTCCTCTGCCTTATTTTACGCGTAAATTCAGCCAAAACTAACTTCATTTTGTTAGGGTTTTGCAAAGCATCAGGAAAAAAATGCTGAGACTTCAGTTTACTTCTAATTTACTCATCTAAATTTTTGTCTCTAAATTAAATATTCCTGTTGGAAAGGACATCACTCACTCATTCGAATAAACATTAATTCCCATTTTTAGAGTTTTCATTTTTATTAATGGCATAGATAAAATCCAAAATTTTAGAGAATAATCGCATAAGATGCATTCATGCATTAACTTTTTAAATAGCTTCAGAGGCAAATAGCCCTTGAGGTATGCTTATTAGGCAAATAGCCCTTGAAATATGGTTTTGCCAAATTCGAAAAACTTAACCTTAAGTAACTTCAGGTTTAACTAAAACAGTAATATACTCAGATTAATTTTTAATCACATATTTTCATATTCAGAAATTAGACATCTAAATGTTTATAGTTTTTAAATGTAAAAATTAATATTTTTAAAAGTTAGTCAAAATGAGGAAATAATACTGAAATAGTACATATAACTGTTACGAATTTTGCATTTAATTAGATATTTTTAATAGAATTATAATTAAAATTTTTCATTTCCCCGTGCAATGCAGTGCGTGGCATATTTTAAGAGAACGCTACGCCAGAAAAGTAAAAATACATGTGCGCATGCATTTAACATTGAACAAAAGTTTATCCCTGTAATTGATATTTAATTTGAATAAATGCAATTGACTAATATGTTAGCTGTAACCATAATTCTACTCTTTTTACTTTTCCAGAAATTGCTAGAACTCTCGCGCTGCTCATTTAAAAGCTATAAAAGCCGGAGAGAAACTTCTCAGCTCAGTTGTTGTTGTTTACTTAGCTGCTGTTCGGATTAACTTTCTCTCCGCTTTGGATTGCGTTCTATTTAGCGTTTTAGTATTTTAAAATATAGCTACTGATTATATTCCGTGATATTGTGATACTGTAGGAATATCATTGAGAGAAAAAAAATCCAGCATTCTCTTATATTTCTTGTGATAAGAATAAGTTTTATTAACTTTTTATCGGACTTGTGCATTTAATCTAATCCAAACCCGTACGCAGGTAACACTTTTAGGTGTCAGAAGTGGGACTGAATACCAGTAACGCGAGCGATGGAAGAACAATTAAGGCAGTTGATAATTGCATTTGCTGCATTCCAAGAAACGATGGAAGGGGCCGTCAACTCCGTTAAAGAAGAAATGAAAGCAAGCCAAGAAGTGATGAAAGCTGGCCGAGAATTCGTTAAAGAAAAGATAGAAGCGGGTCAAGATTCCTTTAAAGAAGAGATAAAAGCCGTTCAAGGAAAGATGGAAGGATCCGTTTAAAGGAAAAATGAAAGCCGTTCCAGAAAAGATGCAAGCCGTTAGAGAAAAAAGTTGGCCAGCAGCAAATGAAAAGAGAAATCACTTGCATATTAGAAAACAAATCTGAAGCTATGGAAGACAGAATTGATGCTGTTGAAAATAAAGTTGGACACACTGAAGAGTTTCTTCTGTAAAATAACAAATAGAAGAAAGAGTTTATTCTGTAAAATAACAAATAGAAGAAAGAGTTTATTCTGTAAAAGAACAAATAGAAGATAGAGTTTCTGTTGTGGAGCAACGAATCGAAGGAAGATTTTCCGCCGTCCAAAAATAAATTGACGACAGAGTTTCTGCTGCTGTCACCAGAGAAATTGACACCTTAAAGAAGAACATAGCGACAGCTGGAAGCGATTCTGAGGGTTTTAAATATTTACCCATGCCTGCTAGTCCCTCAATCAGGTTATCCACATATGATGGAAAGACCTCTTGGCAAGTGTATTTAAGACACAATTTTCAATAGTGGCAGAAGCGAATGGATGCAATTCCCAAGCTAAGGCCTGTCATCTCACCGCTTCACTGAGAGCAGACACAGCGGATACCCTTCAAACTCTCCCAGAAAACCAAAGGCTAGATTTCGAAGTGCTATCTGGCGCATTGGAGCTGTGCTTTGGGGAGAAGTATTTAAGAGACAACAGAAGGTTTCAATTAAAATCCCGTCAACAGAAGCCCATGGATACTCTCCGGGAACTTGCCACGGATATAGAAAGGCTGTGTCATCTCGATTTTTCAAAATGCCCGAAAGAAACAAGGGAAATCCTGTCTCTGCAGTACTTTGTCGACAG
The DNA here is from genome assembly GCA_000611955.2 of Stegodyphus mimosarum. Classification (NCBI taxonomy): domain Eukaryota; kingdom Metazoa; phylum Arthropoda; class Arachnida; order Araneae; family Eresidae; genus Stegodyphus; species Stegodyphus mimosarum. Next base: position 18,913 of record KK119612.1, on the reverse strand, counting down.
CATCCAGGATCCTGAAATACAGAAGCTCTACGAATGGCGAATGCCAGAGATTTGAAAAGCGCTCTAGTGTACGTCATTAACTTCGAAGCAGCCCAGCAAGCAACTCGTAGATACCACCAACCAGTCAGAGCTGTGTATGTCCACGAGGCAGTGGATCAGTTTATGGCTCGTTTAGATGATTTATTCAGACAGGTTAATGCTTTGATACGGAGTAGGAGTGAGAACAAACTGGCTCTAAAGTGTTGGATATGTGACGCTGAGGGCTACATACGACAGAACTGCAGAACACCCCAGGGCACAGAAAATAAAACAGATGATTTTGCCAGACAAGTCAGTGTTAGCTGTAACTGTCATTCTACTGCTTTTGCTTTTCAGAAATTGCTAGACTTCTCTCGCGCGATTTAAAAACTACAAAGTCGGAGAGAGACATCTCAGCTCAGTTGTTTAAGTGAGCTGTTGTTGTTTATTTAGCTACTGTTCGGATTAGCTTTCCCTTCGCTTTGAATTGCGTTCTATTTAGCGTTTAGTAGTTTAAAATATAGCTACTGATTATGTGGCGTGATACTGTGATATTGTAGGAATATCTTTGAGGGAAAAAATCCAGCGTTTTGTTATGTTTCTTGTGATAAGAATAAATTTTATTAACTTTTTATCGGACTTGTGCATTCAATCTATTACAAACCCGTACGCACGCAATAATACTAATGCAAATCATGCGAAAAGTTATTGCAGTAATTTTTCGTGTATATTTAATTTTAAAATTAAGTTTCATTCCGTTTATAAAATAACATCGTCATTATTTTTCAAAATATACTTGAATACTCGATTAATTATTTATAACGAGAACAGACTTATTTGTCACATTTTGTTTCCAAATAAAGCTATTTACACAATTTATTATTCATATTATTATTATTACTATTATTTAAGCTCACTTGAATTTTTTCTCCGGTAGCAACAATAACGGCAATGCAAAAAATATTCTCAGCACGGTTTCCAAATCCGAATGGGATTGAACAAATCTGTATTGAATTTCACTATTTCAATACTTAATTCTGGCTCTGAGTAGACAGTCAGACAACTTTTTGCCTAGCCTTAATCTTTCAACGAAATAACTCAGAAGAAAGTTTAAAATAAACCTTTTTACTTAGTTCTTCAGTTAATAAAACCAGACAGCTACGCTAGCAACAGAGCAAGTCACAGCTTCTTACTGGAGTTCCAGAGCACAAAGCTTAGGGTAAACTTAAGCAATCACAATTTAAATTCACACGACAAAATCCTATTGTGAGTTTTGGTTCCAAATAGAGCTTGAAGCTGGGTAAAAATAGCCTGGAGACGGCCAGCGGCTGTTACCGAAACTTCTCTCTGAACATGGAACTTTTTCAGGCCTATAACCTATTACAGGTTTCTACTTAAGTTGTTTCTGTAGTTATTCCTTAAGAGAACCAACCGATTGTTGTTGTTGTCCTGTTCCAAAACGCTAATTCAGAAAGGTCAGATAGGGGCAACGCATCTAAAACAGCCCTAGAAACTTCGACGATCCTCGAAGAAAGTAGGATCTGGCACTCCAGAAAGACAAAATCAAATCTGAAGAACCTGACCAGTATGGCCGTACAGTCAAAGATGTGTACTGGAAAAAGCTGTGCACCAAAACAGTGGGGGCAATAGCTAGAATTTCGCTGACCATCGGGAGATATTTTCATTCACTTAAAGTGTTTTGTACTCAGTCTGGCTACGGTAGATGAAATGATCCGGTTGCAGTTTAGCTCAGAAATAGTAATTTTTTTAACTTATTAGGAGATAGGTCTTCGACTGGCTATTGCATCTGCATTGTCAAGCGTTAAACTGTTGGAAAGTTAAGTACCATTTCGGGCTTCTTTGGCGATGTAGTTGACTTGCTCATTGCCAGAAATATCGAAGTGTGCTGGAATCCACTGTAGCATGCAGACTTTTGCGCAGCTATTATTGTGTTTTTCATCACAGCAATGTCCTCGGCAGGTTGAGAGTTGTCCCTCACATTCAGAATCAGAGAAACTTATGGCGCCACTGGAATTCTGAACTACCTTGGAGTGAAAATATTAAAGCATCCTTAATAGACACCAGTTCTACCAGTAGAAATATGAAATAACGTGCAAAGCGTCGTACTGCTGTAGTGTAAAATTATACTGTCGAGCTTGTGACAAGTAGGAGGATAAAAAAAAGTGAAATGTCTCTGGAGCTATACATAATCGCTATTTAACTATAGCGATTAGTTGATATATACAAGAACATTAAATTAATGAAGTATATACAGACGACTAAAACGAATCAGCCCAATCTTTTGGAAATATGTAAACCAAAAATGATCAAATACACGAAAAACTTGAAAAGTTATAAAATAAATTATCACATCGTTAACTATTGATGAATGTTCACTACTTAGGGTCGTGATTCACTCCCTTAGTCTTTTAAAACTACTAAACGCAGTATGATCATGCTTCGTAAATGCAGTATTGCAAGGAACTTTGATTGTCTCACTGAAACGTTAAAATGTAGTCACACACATGAACAATATTTAAATCATTTAATATAATACTACTAAGCACAAGTAGTATTAACCACGTTTTTTACAAGAAAGGTCCTCAAACTCGGACTGTCAATTTTTCTCAGATAATACACATGAATCTCTTCATCTAGTCACAGATAATAGTATGAAAATTAACTACTAATAATCTATTGATAATGAAAAAAAGATTTTAAATACGGAGTTCTTGATCACCAACAGCAAAATTTCTGATTAACTTGATTTCATACTGCGAACCTTCTGCCAGTATTTTGAAATTTCCTGAAATTTCCAAAATACCGCAAATAGATTTTTATATTTTTTATTTCCTAGTCACATTAATTTAAAAAATAATTTTTTATAATGTTATGTACTGTAATGTAAAGTATTTTCAGGTTTTTGCGCATTGCTATTTTTCAATAAGTTCGATAATTTATCGTAAACGCTTAAACAGTCTTTCAATAAAATTGCAATCTGCACTTACTTGGGGAAACAAATATAGGTGATTCTACACCCTAAAAAAGGCCCTAACATTAACTGCTAAATTACCATAGATGTAAACAAAATAAATAAAGAAAAAATAACAATAAAAAAATCTGAAAGCTTTTAGATTTTACATTACGCCCAATGGGGCATTTTCTTAAACGTTTTGTGTGCTACCTTTCTTTATTAAATATGATGTTCTTCGCACTTAAACAATAAAATTCAATTCAACAGCAATATCGCATAAGCATATCTTTAGAATCTCCGATACACAGTCTCGGGCACTGGAGATAAGAATGCTTTTTTTTTCGTACAGTATTGCTATTGCTCACTTTGAAATCAGCTGTCCAGATATACTCAGTCACTATGTATATCCACAATAGCTGTTGTTTGCATAGTAATTTAAGTATACTTACCATTTTATGTACAGTCATCAAACACCCTGTATTAATCAACATTTATGTATTATAACATATACATGTATTGTAAACTGTACATCAACTATGTAAAATTATATATAAATATTATATATATGTAAAACTATGTAACCATTGGCATTGTAACTCTGCTTGCCCTTGTTTGGCCGTGCACCCATTCGCATAGATTTTCAATAAATCTGGAGTCTGGGCAGCAGGGTGCGAGTCCCCTGTGGGTCTTTGGTCGGCTGAACTGCCCTGGGTGGACCTGGCGCTTGGTATCGGCGTCTTGTGTGCGGCTCTCCGGTGGCCTCATGGCTGCTCTAGACTATGGGGGGCGCGGTGCTAGACTGATTGACCACTATGGTAAAGGTACAGTGCTCGCGTCTTCCGTCACTCACTCACTTTGAAATCGTCGAGTTTGTTAATAAAAAATTCGTTAAAGTGTTACAAAATATGAAATCGATAATAAAACAAATTACAAATTGCAAATTCGGGCTTAGAGATGCCCATATTCAGTGGAAGATTACATTATTCAACACTGGATGGCTCTAGGTACCGTTGTTTTATCACAATGCGAGAAACATATATACATTTATGCAGATTGTTCATTATTTTAATTTCTTTAAATATAACGCAGGGTTCTAATATTTGGTTACAACAATTTGAAAAGTGAACTGATACTTATAGTGAACTAACGCAAAAGGCCAAAAAGAAATTAATAGCCCTTCTGAGCTAACGCCGTTTGAGCTAATAAACAAAAAAAAAAGAAACAAAAACAAGATAATATATTTTAGTCACCAAAGGCAAACTTTCTCCCAAAATTCATTGCGATTTTATTCAAAAGATTTTTTCTTGTGCTAAAGACTGCTAAAATTTTATCTTCTGCTAATGTAAATTCGTTTGAGATCAGTGTATATTGTAAAAGATCGACTCTTAAAAACGTGTTTGAAATGTTTCACTGTTGTACAAATGGCTAATAGTTCTCTGTTATAGGCAGCATATATTCGTTTTATTGGTGTCAAAGCAAGAGAAGAATCCTGCTCTCTTTTCAAGCATTCCTGAAATAAATTCTAAATATAATTTTATCACTGAACCTATTAATAGATATTTTGCTTTACATTTAATTTGACACAATTTTGCTTTTATTGGTAAATTTTGCTTTAGATTTAAGATTTTATGTTTTGCTTATTTTTATATTTAATTTCAGTAATAAATGCAAGCAGTTTTATTATGAATACAATTCAAACAGATACGTACCATATACGAATCTAGAAGTTGCATTGCGCCAGAACTTATAATTTTTATACTTCGCAAGATAGAGGATTAAGAATTAATTTTCTTCTTCTAATCTTATTCAGTGAAGAAAATATTCATACAACATTAGCCTTGAATCACAGGGAAGTCTGTCCTTTTATGCTAATTAGAATCAATTTCTTCACATATTTTTATGTTACCTCATATATTCACTTAAACGCAAATTACTGCCCCTTTTTCTTTGTACATGATTTGATTTTTATTTTATTTTATTTTATTTTTGCAAGCTGCAAATAACTTTATTTTAACTTGGCGCCAATTTTTTTTGCGAAAGACAAAGCATTAAAAGATGTTACATTAGACTTTTAATTATAAACTATGCTTTAATTTGGTGGAATGAATACTGTGGCGCTCTACGGGTTTGTGGATTTGGAATAATTGACGATAACACTTGATGAAGAAGCAAAACACAATTTATTCACCATTATTACACAGGACAGTTCCAAAGACACGTTTACAGTCGTCGAAAAACTACGATAAACATGCTGAAACGATTAGCAACACAGTCTTCAGGCTATAATGGTGAAGCAAGCTTTACGGCAAAGCAGTAAAATACAGTTCCCGATTCGATCGATCGCTCTCAAGCTAATCTCTGAAGTCGCTAGTAATCTCTGAACTCAGGTTCAGAGATTAGTAATCTAAACTCTCCAAGTGTCGCTGTAAGCCGCGATTATTGTGCAATTTCGCACAACGTGTGCCGGCTATCATTAATTTGGTACCTTGACTGCCGCCTCAGGTAGAGGAATGCATGACTATGGCAGAAGACAGCATTGAAGGTACAAGGGATGTGACCAGCTGTCAAGTGAATTGCAAAGACATTTGATAAGTAAAGGCGTATCCAAAGCAAAGGATTTACTAAAGTCCATCAGAAGGTGGTCTCAATTAATCATAAAAGCAATTCGTTTGGCACGTATGTAGCGTCCACAAAATTGAAAATTTCTCCAATAGTCCCTCATGGAAAAATAATTGCAATTTTAAAACACAAATATAAATAAGAATGTAAGTAAGAATACAGTGAGATGCAGAATAAATGGAAAATTAATACGTATATACACAATGCTGAAATTAGCAAACTTTTTTACATCAACTCAAAAAATGACAAAGTAGCAACTCACGTGGGGTGGTCACCCACATATTCACTGTCGTTTAGAAATGCTGCTTGATTTAGTGCAGCCGTTTAAATAAATTTGCAATGCCGCAAATGGGATTATCAAGCAAATACATTAAGTTGGGAAATTTTGGTCATCGTGCAGAAAAAAACTGTATAGGGACATGAATGATTATCCTCAATGAGAATCGCATAATGAAATATATTAAAATATTTCAGCTGCCCGTAATCTGTGGCAGGGTTAAATAATTTCTCATTTGATCTATTCAGGAACTTCTCTAAAGGATCACCTTTTAGAGCATCGTGCAATAGCTTGTTCCTCACATAGAAATGTGCATTTGTTATCATGCGGAGGAATTGATTTTCTACCACCTGTAATTTCTGAATATCATTTTAAGGGGTACGTCATAACAGGACCTATCGTGCAGATGTAGATGAATCTCTTTTTAGAGAGGCCTGAGTTTGAATGCTTTCCAATCAACGGGTAGAGGTATTTCGTAATTTTAATTGCCTTGTCTAGTACGTGATTTATGTGATGTTACCAGGTCAGTTTGTCATTGAGAATTACACCTAGGTAGCGAGCTTGTTTTACGATCGAAATAAATTCATTAAACAAAATCAGACTTTTCTTCATTTTTACACTAGTTTTTTTTCTCCTAATAACAAGCAGCTAGGAGTTTTATGCATATATGGAAATTTTCTAATTTTTGCACCACTCTTCGATTATCGGAATATTTTCTGCAGTTTCCAAATTGCACGATTTATGCCAGCCTACTTAATTGCCAGCGCAGTGCTTAATGTAAATGTGTGTTTCTGAATATAAAATGTGTGGTAATTTTGTAAAACTAGTTGTAACTATTCGCAGAAAATGTTTAAAATTTTCGAAATTTAAAATGAAATGAAAGGAAATGCCCGTTATACGGATTCATAAGTTTGGGTTGCTTCTCAGTATCTTCAAATCGTCATTATCTTGAGAGTCAGCTATAGCTTGCAAGTCCAAGCTGGCACAGAAATGGTGTTATTCGTTTTCTGCAGTTACTTTTGATACCATTCAGCAATGTTGTTAAAGACTGTTGCAGTTTCTCACAATTTGGTGGGAATCTGTAACAAAAGTTCACCATACTTAAAAATCTTTCTGAAACTAGCGAATGACTTTGGTTCCGAGAAATTATTGATTGATCAATATTCGTTGAAAGAAGTTTAATTCCTATCCCATGAATGCAAGTTTAGTGTGACCAAATTTACACTTTGCCGCATTAATGCACAAACCATAATCTGTTAGCCTGTCAAGGACTGATCGTACAATTTGCCGATGAGTTTCCTTCAGCGGGAAAGGCTATGAGAATCAAAGCTGTATGTAAGTAAAGCGTCGACACTTCAATGGGAGAAATTGCGCTTCGAAACGACCGCAGCGCTCGTAGCGGTGGCGATGTGGAAACACAATCAGTAAAACTGCGCATGCTCCTTTTCTTTTCAGTCATTGGTTGTTTTGATTTGGTTGTTTGTTTGATTCTACCCAAATCTTGTTAGCTTCTAACGTGCTTTGGTTGTGTTATTTATAACTTATTAATTTTGTACTTTTTAATTACAAAAGGCTCTTTTCAGAAACATTTTTTTTTAATTTTCTCTAATGGCGTATCGATACTGCGGATTTAAGGATTGCAAGAGTAAGAAGATTTCGTCGAAATCTGATGGAATACATTTCTGCACTTTTCCTTGAGACGATGCGTACTTAAGGATGTAATAAAGAAGGGTTTTAGGATATGTATTGTTGAAATTAAAGGTAAAAAAATCTGATAATTAAAAGAATTATTCCCCTATATTTTATAATAACGCAGGTACAAGTTTTAAATAATATTTTTTTAAATCTTTTTTTTTATTCCCTTTCAGAAATATTCAGAGAAAGTTATGTACTATTTAATGTATTTCACTATTAAAATAAAAAGAGCGCTAATTTGAAATGGACCGAATTGAGCATTAATTACAAATTGACTTAGATTTTTTTCATTTAAAAGATGCCTCAGAAGCTAAAAAAATCATGTCATATTTGAGAAAATATTTCAGGTATAAGCTCTGTAAGTGGAGAAGAAATAATGCATAATTTTAATGATAATAACAATAAACTTTGCTTAAAAATGTATTCTTTTCGTATACTTAGGACTCTGAAATACATTACGAATAGAAAAATATACATTTATATATATAATTACGACGCAATTGCAAAATATTTACATCCAATCGTGTCAAAACTCATTGCGGCCTCTCCATCTTACTTCTAACCTCCATGACGTCACTGCAGGGGATTTCGTATACTTAGGACTCTGAAATACTGTACAAATAGAAAATATATACATTTATATATATAATTACGACGCAATTGCAAAATATTTACATCCAATCGTGTCAAAACTCATTGCGGCCTCTCCATCTTACTTCTAACCTCCATGACGTCACTGCAGGGGAGAGGAGGAGGGGAAGAGATTTAGTTTACATCGCCACCACTGCAGTGGATTGGCCCTGCAATTTGGCGTCATGTTATAGTATGGGAGTGCCGACGCTTTACTTACATACAGCTTTGATGAGAATGTCATCCAAGTTATGAAAATACGAATTCCAGTTCATTCAGCACCTTGTTCAGGAAACTTTCAAAAGATAGGCGGCTTTGCGTAAACCAAACGTCATAAATGGGAATTTTCCCCAAATAAACCGAAAGGTTTGAGAACTGCTATTTTGGGTATAACTTCCTCACGAACTGGAATTTGTTGGTACGCTCTAGTGAGGTCTATGAATGGGAAAACTGTTGTTCCCGCTAAAATGTAGCTGTAGTCTGCTAAAAATGGAAGTGGATATAAATCAGGAATCGTGATATTGTTTAACGCACGATATTCCACGCAAGGACTCAAAACCACCTGATTTCTTCGCAGCGAGATGTAGAGTGCTCGACCAGTTATTCTTGGATGGTGTGCATAAGCCTATTTGAGCATAGATCGAAACTCCTTTTTAGCTGCTTTGAGTTTTTTTTTTCTGTTGATAACTTGGAAAATAGAAACAGAAGTTGGCAGTGCTTACTGTGCTTACCGTAATGGTACCCAAATCAAAAACTGTAATATCAAACTTAATAATAATAATTCAGTATTTCAAGCTGAACTACTAGCCATCAAAGAAGCAATAAAATTCATAAAAGAATTCTTGGAAAAAAGCGTTGTTATCACAGATTGCGCCTCTGAAATACAAGATATAATAGGACAACATCAATCACCACTAATTAAAGAAATTCAACTACACCTGACAAATTTTCCTCAACAACTAATACCAAAACTGCATTGGTCCCGACCCCATGTAGGCACAATGGGCGATGAAATAGCAGACCGAAAAGCAAAGGAAGCAGCGAACAGTTCCATAATGGAACCGATAACCATACCTTACTCAATTTCTTATTTAAAATTAAGTTAGAAAAAAATCTTTTATCACTCTGGAATGTAAAATGGTCATAAGAAGAAACATGTAGAAGAACCTTCAAATTCTAATCTACTCCAATAAGACACCTTATCTCAACTAGACGTGCCAAAACATCCTTTTTAATAGCCCATGGTCCTTTTGCATCATATCTACATCGTTTTAATTTATATTACACAGATGCATATATTATTAGATTATATCATATACATGTGGAACTTCAGAAACTATCGATGTTTGAATGTGATATAACCAAAGATTTACACGTGCAACCATATACACCAGAAAATGCCAAACTATGGTTCAAACAACAAACTAAAAAGTAACACCCTTAGACAAAATCTAATAAACTGTTTATCAATAAATTGCGACAATTTAAAGGCAGCGTAAATACCATTACTTATCATGTAATTATGTAATAAAATATTATTGTGTATTTACTTAATCAAAAGTAATTGTTATATTACCAAAATATAACCAAAAACAGCTATTATGTAACTCATATTACAATTGTTTTGTTATTGATATTATTGTTACGTTATTGATATTATTATGTAACCAAATTGCATAATATTGTTCCTGTTATGTAAATATTGAAACATTTATAATAAACACAGTTGATGGCAATTAGCAATTAAGCTGATAAGTCGTCATGACGGTGCAGCTGCTTATTTCGTGGTTTCCTGTTCTGTCCTGTTGATAATTTGGTGACTTTTGGAAAAACGGGTGGACCTCTGGTTTCTGTTCGATATTATGATTTTTAACTCTATTGTTAACAATGTTCAGTTTTAGCAAATCCCGGAAATCGATAATAATATTTTACATGGATCATATACGGTATTTAATACTGGAATATTACTATTATTTTGAAAACAAAGAGTTCCTTTTTTAACAATGTACAATTTTTAAAATGTAGTGCCATAAATCCACTTGCGATTTTTGAAATCTACCAAAAGGTTAAAAATTGCAAGAAAATCCATTTCTGTTATCTGTCTGCTCACTTCTGCAATTGCAACCGGCCAACTGTCGATCGTTTAAGTCCAAGATCAAGCTTGAATAGATTTTGGCACTCCTTCTAGCCTTGGTGGTGTGCTGGTAAGCACACTCAGCATGTATGCCAGTGTTTCGAGTCCCGGCAACGGCATTGCTCATTTTTCATTTCTCCTGCTTTCAAAAATTACCTATTTTCTCTGCAATATGCTTTGATTTTCGTGCCATTTACAGCAAACAGTTCTAATGAAAGAGTTTGCTATTAAAGGTCGATCAGATTAAAAGTGCTATTGGTTGACCCGACTCCATATATTGAACAAAACATTGATATAAAAAATATATTTTGTTATACACACAGGAATGAGACTCGTACCGGGAGCATTGCGTAATGATCTTCTCACTCCACCGGCACCGGCCAAAAGAAACCGTGAAGCGAGAGAGAAGATGTGACGTAAACAGCACAGTCATGTGTATCTCTTGCTGCTTGGCTGATTGAGGCGCCTCTCGCTCACACAATGAAATGCTACAGAGTATGCCCCCAGTGACAAAGTCACGGAACAACATTAATATAAATATTTACAATATATACAAAAATGATGATATAATGCTATAGTAGTGAAATACAGAATATGATGTACGCTATAATAAAAATATATTATTCATGAGTATAGATGAAGTTGAAACATGTGTAATACAAAACGTTAAATATAGTACAAGTTTTGTACTGAAGGAATATAGTCTGTAAATAAATGCTTAGGAAATCGGACCTTACGCCTACTTTTAGTGGTACATGTTTGATTAAATCATCATGGGGAGAGAGCTGAAACTGAAAGAAGTAAAGACGGAATATGAGTAATATCAGCTGGCAGATGGTAAGCAGGTTTTAGGCGATCAATTGAAACTAGTACGTTTTCCGTTTATATCAATAATAAAATTCTTATCATTTCTGCCAACGACTAAATGAGATCCAGTTTAAGGTGGTGTCAATGGCGGAATAGCTTTGTCATATCTTAAAAATATATGAGATCAAGTTTTTAATGAAAGGTTGATGAAAATTTTAGGACTACCGTGTAGGGCAGTAGAAATAGCATTTAAAGATCTCATTGTCTGAAGTAAACTGTATACATATGCGGAATTTAAGTTTGATTTATGGCGTCACTAGTTACTAAACCACGGAAGGTAATCTTAAAGTTGTGCATAAGCAAGTTGAGCAGAAATTGCTATGGCATCGTCCTTAATGGCTGAGCGGCTTAATGGCTTTTAAGAGGACAAGTTAAAGAGTTTCAGTCCATTGTGGTGTATTAAGTGCTTTAAGGGCTGTTTTAAGATGCCGATGAAAGCGTTTGATAATTCCATTTGACTGTGAATGATATGCAGAGGTTCGAATCCTGTTGCACTCAAGTGTGTGAGTAAGCTCTCTAAAAATATAAATTCAAAATTTTTACCGTTGTCAGATGTAATTCTAACTGGGCATCCAAATCTGAATATCCAACCAATCACTAAGGCCCGAGCTGCTGTTTCCGCAGTCATATCGTATATCGGTTATTGGAATAACTTCTGGCCATCTTGTGAACCGGTTTATGATAGCTACGCAAAACTGTTTTCCGTCAGCTGAAGGTAGAGGGCGTATAAAATCTATATATATGTGTGCAAAACCAGCATCGGGTTCAGAAAATGTGCCAATAGGAAATTTGGTATGTTTAGCGATTTTAGCTCACTGACATTGATCCCAGCTGCGCACAAAAAATTTTATTTCTTTTCTCATGCCTGTCCATACAAAACGTTTAGCGATTAAATCGAGGGAGGATGAGGTATCGGGATAAGAGAAAAAATGTAAGGTTTTGAAAATTGTTAATCTCATACATTGAGGAACAAAAGGACGAGGATGTTTTTGTGACATGTCGCAATATAGATGAATATATTCGAGAGGGAAGTAATGTTTCTCTGATTTTAAAGAAAAGGTATTTGATGCTAAAAGTTGTTGAAATTCTTCATCGCTTGATTGTGCAGCAGCGAATTTTTGAAAATAGATCACAGTAGATGAAATATCATCGATCTCAAATTGGGATAATGCATCAGCGACAATGTTATGAGAGCCTTTAGTATATTCGATATAAGTGGTAAACTGGGAGATAAAATCCAAATGGCGTCATTGGCGAGGACTGCATTTGTCAGGATGTTGATGAAATGCAAATTTAAGTGGGTTTTGATCAGTATAAATGACAAAATTTCTCCCTTCAAAGCATATGCCTAAATTTTTTGACTGAAGAATACACTGCATAGAGTTCACGGTCATAAGTGAACCAATTCCTTTGAGATTTGCTTAGTTAGCTGAATAGAAGGCTGTGGGTTCCCATTGTTGTTTAACAGGCTGCAAAAGCGAACCGCCGATTCTTACGTCAGATGCATCGACCCATAGACTTAATTGTGCGCTGCGCATGGGATGCCGTAACAAGATTGCTTTAGCGATAGCTTCCTTAGGCGCTTTGAAGGAGAGTGTTGCTTCATCGTCCCATCGTAATCGCTCGGTACAAGCTTTGGAACGAGGATGTCTCTTTTTATTAGTATGGCCTTCAAGAAATTTGACTAAGGTTGTTAGAATGTAAGCATCTTTAGGAATACAACGTCTATAAAAATTAAATAAACCTAAGAATCGGCGTAATTGTGTGATGGTCTGCGGGTGAGGAAAATCTAGGATGCAATTTAGATGATCAGGAAGGGGGTTCAATTTCCTCACCCGATAACTTAAATGCTAGGAAAGCTATGGTAGATTGACCAAATTTGCATTTCTCGACATTTATACACAAACCATATTCTTGAAGTTTTGAAAATGGCAGGTTTAAATGCTGTAAGTGTTCTTGCTATATTATTAGAAGCTACAAGTAAATCATCAATAAATGTGTAAACAAAAGGCAGGTTCCTAGTGACCTGATCGAATAACCGATGAAAGGATGATGAAGCATTACAAAGACCAAACAATATTCTTAAACTTTCAAACATACCAAAAGGAAGCATATAGCTGTTTTATGTACATCATCTGGATTTATGAGAATTCGGTGCTAAGTTTTTACGAGATCAATGTGACTAAAAGTTTGTTTACCATACAATTCTGAAGTAAAATCGGTTATGCAAGGAATAGTATATTTCTTTTTGACAATCTGTACATTAAGAGATCGATAGTCGCCAACAGGTCTTCATTCAACAGAACCTTTCTTGAGAAACATGTGCAAAGGCAAAGAATAGGGGATATTTGAAGTCTCATAAGACGCAGTTGAATTATGCGCTGAAACTCAGCTTTTGCAATTTTGAGGCGGTCAGGAGTTAAGCGTCTAGTTTTAGCAGCCACTGGAGGACCTTTACTATTTATATAATAAGCAGTATTGTGCTTCATTGGTTGATTGGGATCCAATAATTTAGTTATATTAGGTTATTGCAACAATAATTCCCCAAATACATTATCAACACAGGAGAAGTTTACAGAAAAAATATTACATGTATTTAATTTGGCAGGTACTTTAAAATTTGTTGTTAAATCAATTAGACGCCTGTTACATAAATCAGGAGATAAATAGATGTGGTGGTGGTAATGGATTTCTGGTGCAAAGCTCTAAAGGCTATATGCGCCAAACACAGGATTTATCTTTTAACGTGCAAGGTATTGTACTGTCATAAGTTCGCATAAATTAAGAAGAAACTGAACGTTAAAAATAAGCAAGGTTATCTCGAGAGCATAACGTGATTATTATTATTTAATTTCCGAATATGTTTTTTTCAATAGTTGCTAACTAGATTTAATTGTTTAAAACAAATAATATTTTTATGTTGGCAATGTTTCAAACGCAGGCTTGAGAGCCACGTATAGCTCTCGCACGAGAAACGTAGAGATATAAAATTTATTTCAAAATGTTTAGAATAGGTTTTTCTCTTGTTTTCGTATGTAGCCTTTTGAATTTGGACGTTCAATAAAATTAATTTGCTGTGTTCCATCATTAGAGTTTTCATTAAAGTTCAACTTTACATCGTTGAAGCATTAACACTATACCACAGTACATATATTAGATGGGGAATAAGATTTAAAAACGACAGCACACTTATAAAATCAAGGTAAGTAGTAAAATAATGAAATGGTAGTATGAATTCCTTCAGATAATGATAATGATAATGATATATGCAATATGTAGATATAAAACCATAAAACAACTGATTCGTTAAAACACATAGCATTAAAATTCTAACATAAAATCTCAAGCTAAATTCAAATTAAATAATAGAGACCTTCTTTCAGGTTTTTTCTGAAACAAATTGGTATTGACCTCTCTTCCAATTAAACGGTCGAGAGGCAGGTCACAGCTATTAAAATACTTTTGACGAAGACTATTAAAATATGGACACTCGATTAAAATGTGATAAACTGATAGACAAATATTACAATTTGGACAAAGAGGCTCATTCTCAGCTTTTAGCAGATAGTTATGTGTCACTCTAGTGTGACCAATTCTGAGCCGTGTCAAAAGAACTTCCTCCTTACGATTTCTAGTAGAATCCCAAATCTCTATTTTTGGCTTCATGCTTCTTAACTTGTTACAAGATTGAGAATTCCAAACTTGCTACCATTTTATTAAGATCCTATGTTTGATGATACGACCGATATCTTTCAAAGGGATGAGGCGATCGGACAGTTCAACAGCAGATTTTGCTGTGATGAAACCTTTTATTCCTGTATGTCCGGAAACCCGAAGTACAGAATTTCATATCCACGACTTGTTAATTTTATATTCAGCTTGAGTACATCCACTACTACAGGATTCTCGGTGCTGGAAACAGATTGTAAGGCTTTCAGTGCACTGTAGGAGTCTGTATATATAATGAATTTTTTATGGCTTACCGTAGAGATGTACAAAAGCGCATAATACACAGTCCAGTCACATTAATGTGACCACCACGTACTTTCCATGTCAGAGTTAAATAACCAATCACAGAAGGCAGGTGGCAGCATAGTGCAGTTGAGCGTATATAAAGAGTGTGTGAGGGCTTCGGAAAACATTTCAATCGTTGGCGTAATGCAGAAACGAAGCTATTTATCCGACTTCCAAAAGGGCATGATCATTGGCTTTCGGGCCAAGGGTGGAAGCATTTCCGAAACGGCTGAGTTTGTGAACTGTTCGCGTGCCGCCGTGGTAAAAGTGTACCGTGCATGGCAAAATGGGACTGTCCAAAATCAGCGACGTGGCAAATGTGGTGCACCACGGGCCATAGATGACAGAGGCGAACGACGGTTGCGGAGATGCGTTCGGGCAGATAGACGGGCTACCGTTGAGCAACTGACCACCAAAATGAACCAAGGGG
>KK119611.1:1488873-1504615 GCA_000611955.2 Stegodyphus mimosarum | reverse complement strand
AAATCGCCAATTCGGCGCGTTTCTGCGAAACGTCTTTGCAATTGCAACCTTCCCGACATGCTCAGCGTAAACCTATTGTAAATAAAACATAGAATTCTAAAGCATAAATCAGTATGGAAACTGTTGCCTCAAAAAGATAATAAAATAATATGCAAAACGAACATTATGATCATTAAAATATTTGTCAGTTAGGTTTAAATTATTTACATTTTATGTTGTAATACTTACACATTTTATGCCGTTACATAACCTTCCCGACACGCTCCGCGAAAACGTAACCAAAATGGCATCGAAGAAAGAATAAATTTTTTTTTAAAGCGCATTAAAGTTACAAACGATGCCATGTGCACACCGTTCCGTTTTAACTTTAAAAAAAATCTGCGAATTGCACTATGTAGGCAACGTACACAAATGAACAAAATAACGAAAATAAATTACAAGAAAATGCCATGTGCACAGCTTTCATTTTAAACTTAAAAAAAACTTCAGCGAATTGCACAATGTAGGCACCGTGCACAAATGAACAGAATAAGCTAAAATAACGAAAATAAATTACAAGAAAATGCCATGTGCACAGCGTTCCTTTTAAACTTAAAAAAAAATTCAGCGAATTTGCACAATGTAGGCAACGTACAAACAGTCAGCCGTGTTGGCGGATATACGGAGTTACTCATGTTGGCGTGTTTATTGCTCATTCGAAAACAACCGCCGCCAAGCAGTGGTCTAAAGCGCATTCCAACCAAAAATAGTTTTCGATTCAAAAGTTCTAAAGATATTCGTGAATTTGGATATTTTGGCATATTTGTTAAAAGCGATAAAACATCAAATGTGGTTTTAAAAATTATTTGAAAGTGGGAACAATGTGACTTTTTCCCCCTCATCAATGTAAAAAGGGAAAGGAAAATAGGTTGCCATATATTAAGAAATTTGCCAAGGGAATTATTCTTGGCACAAAGTGAAAAACATTTCGTCAAGATAAATTTTTGAATTTCTCCGTAACCAAATTTTACAAAATTTAATATTTAGACATAATTTGAGTCGTAGAATCAAAATATGAGAAACAGTTGGTATGTCATTGTGTCAAAATACCTGTATGAACAATGGTATATATAAATCTAATGTATATCCTAAGTTGCACTTTCGAAACATGAAAAACACTATTTGAATTTTGTCAATCGGCCCAATAGAACTGTCTCCCTTTTGGGGGGGGCCAGTGTACTTTTAACATATTGTATTTTAGTTTAAAATAATAATGAAATGTCTTAAATGTGTGTACTATAAATTTAAACTTTTTTACATACATTTAATTATTTTCAGTCATTGAAAAAGGACGTCTGTTTAATGTTTTTAGTTAAGGCTTTTTGCATAGCAGTATATTCAGTGTTCAAAAACTTGCCGAAATGGCATGTAACATACACAAAACTTAAAATAATTGCATTTGAATATTGGAAAGCATCAGTTCTAGTTATTCATCACATCTTCCAGTGTTCCAGTAGATTACTGAATCTCCTGGTTTTTAAAGAATTGCCAGGGAAAATGTTTCCCGGCAATAAATGCAATTATTTGGATTAATGAAGCATGAACTATGCAAATTCCTTTCTGTAAGCCTTTGGGAATTTTCAGTATAATTTTTCATATTAAATTTTATTTAATCTAAATTGTCTTAAGCTACTGTAGATATTTGCAGAATTGAAGATATAGTGGGTGTTTAGTCAATGATATTTGTATTTAATTTTTTTACATCAATATTAATAAGCATTAATGAATTTAAAAGTACTTTGTTAAATAATAAAAGCATTTCTTTCCTGTTCAAGATTTTTTCAGCAGAAAAGTGAAAGAAAATTACAGAGTGAAATTAGCGAAAGAAAGTAAAATTTAGATTGTTCAGCTAAAATATATTTTGCATAAGAATCATGCTGTGAGTTTTTTTAGCTGCTGTTCTCCCCAAGTACACAGTGCATTTCTTTTAGCATGGAAAAAAAAAAGCAAAAGAATTTCAAATCGTTCAAACTATGGCAATATTGGCTATCTAACAAACATCTCATTGTTCCCTTTATCATAGTTGCCAGTTGTCCCAATTTTACAGGAGACTCCTGATTTTTCATCACTTCTGGTCTGATAGATCATGAAATCTTCCTGTTTTTGATTTTTAGCCTTTGCTTGGAAAAATGTTTTCCAGCAATAAATGGAATTTAGTGAATTAATGAAACTTAAGTTAGGGCAAGTTGATTTTCAGAATAAATTTTATTTTATCTGAATTTTTTTCATATTACATTTTTCTGATCTTTGAGTATTCTTCTATTATCGGGACTACATACATATATGTAAATACATGTATATGTGAACACATACATGAATTTTTAATCCGGTCCCAATTACAGAATACAGATCTTTGTTATTAAATTTCATTTCAGTTATCTTAATCTGTTATAGGCATTTGTAGATTTTTTTATATGAAGATTCAAGCAATGTTTAATCAGTGAAAATTTGTTTTTGTTTACTTCTGTACATGATTATGTACTAAACTTTATATAACTGCAAACATCATAAAAATGTTAATGACCCCAAAAAAGAGTTTTGCGATCCTAAATATCTTCGAAATATATTTCGGTCCTTGGCTATATACCAGCAATTCAGGTTTTTTTAGAATTTTTATCAACTTTGATGATTCTACTATAAATTTCCGAGACGCATGGTTTGAATACTACTGCACTTTATACATTAATTATTATTTTCATCATATTTAGAAGTACTTTGCCAAATAAAAACTTTCCTTCAGGATTTTCTCGGTATATAAAGTTTTAAAAAAATTAAATTATCCAAAGAACAAAACTTAGAATATCCAATTAAATGTCAATATACACTCTGTAACAAAAAAAAATATGTGCACCCAAAAGAAATCGAGCCACTTTCACGAAACTCGGCAGAATAGTAAATGTTTAAATTTCAGTGTCAGTGAGACAAGGGTATACACGGCTGGAAGAGTTTAAAAGCATGATTGCTTTTGCTGTAGCGCTATTTAAACAAATCTTTTGACTTGGATGGACGGTATCATGACTGGAAATGTAATCAGAGGCAGTACAAACAGTTGGACTTTGAGAAAGGGCGTATCGTCCTCCACCTCGGTCGAAGCAATATTGTAATTGCTGAGTGTTGGAGACAGTGGATCACGAAAGAGGTAGTATATCATCTTGGGTGATCAAATCGTCCCAGGAAGTTAGTAGAAGTCTCCAAATTTTGTGATAATGCTCAAGTACCTTCCGCTTTTTCTCAACTTTTTGATGCGGGAGTAAAGGTGCCACTGTAATATATATATATATTTGTCTTGATTCCATGTAAAACACTTATGGCATGTGGTTGTGATACAATGGCTTTATTATTTATTTATTAACTGCTGAAATTTACAGGTGTCTGTAATTGTAGAAGTAAAGGAAACGTACAAGTTCCAAAATGCATGCTACTAACACTGGCAAAATATAGTGAAATAGTATTTTAATTCTGTCTTCATGAACGCTTGCATGCTAGATTCAAATCAGTGTTCCTAGTTGGGGAAAATTGTCACTAGACCCAAGTTACCTTATCTGCCACCATAAATAAGTTAGCTGGCAACTGCAACTGACAGTGTTCTGAGCGTTTACCTTATATGTATGTGTTGTATACATATATATATATTTTCATATGTGCACTTTTCTGTTTTAAATATGCTTCAGTGTGGCCTTTTGTCCTCAATCAAACCCATGTGCAGTCTTTTGTCCTTAGTCAGACCCATGTGCAGTCTTTTGCTTATAACTTCCTGAGCTTTTATGTAGAACACTAGCTGTTACCCGGCATCCATTGTGCTACTTAAAAGAAAGTTTTTGTTTAATTCTGGTTGTTGAAATGCTTTTAGATAATACACAATACTTTTTCCCCCATCTAGTGGAGAAAATTTCATTTTTCTACTCACATAGCAGCATTCCTGTTGTTTCATTCTTAAATTTGAGAGCTCTGATAGACCATTGTAATTTATCCATCTTTTAAGTGGCCAGACTGGGATGGAGACTAATCATAATTAGTGGAATGCACCAAAGTTCGAGATATTAAAAGATATTCCGTTTTTCCCGAGTGGCAATGCAATTTTTTTATATCGCTGAATATTCTGATTAAATTTGAAACATACGCTTTTCTAGAGTGGCAAAGTTTTTGGATTTCTGAGTTTTTGATCTGAAGCTCATTAAATTCACTTAAAATATGTGTATATTATTATTATTATTTCCCAGAACCCAGAAAAGAATTGTAAAAAGTTTGGTGACAATAGCTATAGTAGTGATTGTGTGTATCACGAACAAATAAACACACAAATGGACGTTCTTCTTTATATATATATATATATAGATTAAGATTCAGCAGTAATAAATATGCATGTTTAAGATTTAGTTTGTAAGAATATCTCTTCGACATAAATTATAATTCATGGACAATTGGCATGTTCTTTCTGTCGGTGAAATGTCAGCAATGTGCATCAAGAAAAGAAAATAGCATCAGATTATACATGTGATATTTTGTTATACGATTTTTAAAAAAGTACTAGTTTAAATTTGGATTGCTTGTTTTGTAATTTATAAAATGTAACAGTGGCCATCAAAAGTCTTGCATGTATCTAAAATATGAATTTTCAATTATGTGTTACAAGCATTTTCTTAAAATTTAACTGGACCTTTTACTACATCAAGAATTTTTAGAACATTTTTAAAAGAAGCTGAGAAGCATAACGTGGTATACATTACAGGACTTTTGTAGGCCTCTGTGTATACCATGTGAGCTTCAATCTTCTTAACATAGGTGTTTAACTCATCTTTTCAGCTGAAGGTGAATCCTCCCAGAAATCCAAAAAGAAAGCAGTTGAATGCCGTCGCAGTACTGCAGCACAGTTCTTTGTAGAAGAGGAGACTGTTCAAGAAACTGTAACTACTGATAGAGTAGTTCAGCTTTTAAATGATGCCATTGTTCCTAAAGAAGAAGGTGCAACATTAAAAAATCTGCTCATTGTTCAAGAACTCATTATTCATAAGGAGCCAAAGCTTTTAGATAACTTTCTTGATGAAGTTGTGAGTTTTCAGCATGATCAAAATCCTGAAGTGCGTCGTTTTGTTGTGCAGTTCATTGAAGAAGCTTGCAAGAAAGATCCACAGATTCTTCCAAAAGTTGTCGGCAATTTAAACATGATGCTTCATGATAGTTCTGTAAATGTCCAGAAAAAAGTTATACAGACAACAACCCAACTATATCCTGTAGCCATCAGATGGTTATGCAATGCAAAAAGTGTTGATGAAGTAATGGAAGCTACTTGGGCATCCATAACACAACTTAAAACACAGATTTTGTCATTGCTTGAATCTGATAATGAAGGTGTCCGAGCTTTAACTATCAAATTTATGGAAGCAGTAGTAATTACACAAACTTTTAAGGACCAGTATGCAGATCCTAAAAATCTTGATTTGTCTTTAGATGACATCCCTGTGATATTGAAAATATTTCGCCCAAAGAAAATGGAAGAAGAAGCAAAAGAAATTTTTCAGAGAATTATAGATTTTCATGGTGCTTCTCATGTCTCAAGCTATAACTTAATGGCCTGTATGCAAGTTCTGACAACTATAGGAAAGAAAAGATTTGAGTTTTTCCCAAAAGTTTTGCAAGCCTTTGAATCTTTGCATGCAAATTTACCACCAACATTAAGTCAGTCTCAAGTTAGTAGTGTCAGAAAAAATTTAAAATTACAGTTATGGACGTTAGTAAAACATCCTGGTGCTGTAGAATTTCATGCACGTATATCTATTATGCTTTCTGATTTAGGTGCAACACCGCAACAAATAAGCAAATGTTTTCCTACTGTGGAAGTAAATAAAAAACGTTCTATTGCACCTAAAGAAGCAGAAGGATGGAGCAAAAGAATAAAAACAGAGGATGATTCTGTGACCTCAAAAGTTGAATCCACAAAAGCAGAAAGAAACTTAAAAGCGAAAAATACTGCAATTGATATTACTGCAGAAGATTTAGTTCCAAAATTCAGCAATACAAACGTTGCAGATTTAGTTCTTGTCAGTATGTTAAGTCTGCCTGAGACAATGCCTGCTCATTTTCAGTCCACATATACACCTATTGCTGCTGCAGGCACAGAACCTCAAATACGCCATTTAGCTCGACTTTTGGCTACACAATTAACTATTGCTGGTCTTGGAAAAGGTGTTGAGGAAGTGAAGATGGATACTGATAATATTAAACAAGAAAGCGATGATGATGAAGATGATGATTCTACTGCAAAGCAGATACAAACAGTTGTAGGACGAATGACTGACATTAAGCCAAAGAAACCTGGTCTTGTTCTGATGCCTAGTGGCTCACTAGTAAAAACATCTAAATTTTCCAAAAAGCTTGATTTCCAAGCTATTACTAAGCCGTTGAGTGAAGAAGATGCTAACAAGTTTTGTAGAAGTGCATATGAGCGAATTTTAAATGCAGAAAGAAGTGTAAATAAGAGGGGGGCTACTGCTATGCGAACAAAAATTCTTACCACATTGGCTACACAATTTAGGGGTGACCTTAGCATTGATTTGAAAAATCACATACTTGAAAATCCTCGTGGTCGATTAGAATTGGCATTTAGTTGGTTTTATCAAGAATATGCTGCTTACAGAGGGTTTGAAGGATCCGTAGAAGGCCCTATTGAGAAATATGATGAAACGGTGAATGAGCTTCTTAGTGGAATTTTGGAAAATGATGAACAGAACAATATCCTTTTTAGCAGATTCTTCATAGATCCTCCATTTATTACTGATGGAATGATAGAATCTCTTAAAGTGATATGTACTGATGAAACAGCTACCAACCAAGCTCTTCAGATAGCTAAAGGCATGACAGTTAGAAGGCCACCCAAAAAATTATTATTCCTGAGTGTTATATGTGACCTTACTTTGCATGAATCATCTGAAGTACGTTCAAAAGCTGTAGATACTGCTGTAGAGCTTCATAAGAGTGGACATATGAAGTCTTTTATTGAAGCTTTTGCCTTAAGAAGTCTTAAATTTTTACTTAATCCAACTCCACCAAGCTCTGATTTTATAATGTTCAGTCAGCCACCTGTTGTATGGTCAGAGGATTTGACCAAAGTATGTTTACATTTGTATTTGGCATTATTGCCAATTAATCATCATTTAATTCATGATCTGGGAACTGTCTATGTTGAAACTACAGCTGATGTAAAAAGAACAATTCTTCGAGCTTTGGAAGCTCCTGTTAAAGGTATGAGTATGTCATCTCCAGAGCTGTTACTGTTTGTTGAAAAATGTCCAAAAGGGGCTGAAACTTTAGTTACCAGAATAATCCACATACTTACCGACAAAGCTCCTCCATCTTCTGAACTTGTAGCTCGTGTTCGCGATCTATATCACAAGAGGGTACCTGATGTGCGCTTCCTTATTCCAATAATTAATGGTCTCACAAAACGTGAGGTTATAGCTGCTTTGCCAGAGCTTATTAAACTCAATCCTACTGTGGTTAAAGAAGTATTTCATCGTCTTCTGGGAAGTAGTTTTGCAAGTCCTCTTTCACCTGCTGAGTTGCTTGTAGCACTCCATAATATTGATCCTGCAAAATGTAATCTTAAAATAATAATCAAAGCTACCTCATTATGTTTTGAAGAAAAGAATGTTTATACACAGGTAGTTTTAGCAATGGTAATGCAGCAATTAATGGATCAAAATCCTCTTCCAATTTTGTTAATGAGAACAGTTATTCAATCTCTTGCTAATTATCCTCATCTTCTGGGTTTCGTTACAAATATTCTGCAACGCCTAATAGTGAAACAAGTTTGGAAGCAAAAGAGAATATGGGAAGGTTTCATTAAATGTTGTCAGCGAACAAAACCACAATCCTTTCAAGTGTTATTGCAGTTACCTCCACCTCAGTTAGAAGAAGTTTTACAGTCATGCCCTGATTTGCGCGATCCCTTGTGCCAGCATGTAGAAACCTTCACTGAGCATCAGAAAGCTCACATTCCTCAAGCTATTATGGATGTTATTGCAGTTTTCAAACCAAATACTGATAAATCAGAACCAGACACTCATTCACAAGATCTTGGTGATCGATTAAGTGAACCATTACCTCCTGGACAAGATATACCATAATATTTTATGAAGTCATACTTTTTGTTGTAAAATACATACAATTTGTACATTCAATACTTTTTGTTGTAACACATAAGTTTTTATGTTGTGAATATTCTCTGAATTTGTAAATCACCATAATTATTGGTGTTGTTTTTAGAATGTATTCTTTGATATCTGTTTCTCAGTTTAATGTGTTATTCAGAAGTATTTCCCCCTTTTTTTTCCTCTGTTAATTGTTTTTTTATCTGTGAAGTATCATTAAAAGTACATATTATTTTCACAAATAGACTTAACTTTATTTCAGATTAAAAGCTTTGATATTAGGGCATAACTTAGATATGGAAAATAAGATGATGCAGTTAACTCTTTAAATGTTAGTTGACATGGTGGTGAGGGAGACCATCTATTTAATTTAAGGGAAGAAAAATATCTCGAATAACAACATGTACACTACAGATTAGTTAAATATGTTATGCGTGCAATAGTTCTGAATTGTCCTTAAACCATCTAACATAGCCATATTTATTACTAATCAAAAGAAAAAATTTTACAACAGTTTTGCAGTTTCTAATTGTAATGTATATAACTAAGATTTAAATCTCTTAAAGTATATGCTAAACTCAGATTTAAAATGTGATAATGATTTTTTTTTGCCTTGTTTTTATTAAATGAAAATGTCATCAAAATGTTTTGATCTTTCTTAAAACTAAGGACGAAGCATAAAATATTACAATGAAAGTCAGTTTATGTGAAGTATTGGCATTATAGTGTATAAACATTAAAAGTGCTGTTGTTCTTGTAGATGTATGCATATTCTGAATTGAAAGTAGGCATTTTACATAAATATAAGTTTTGTCTAAGGAGCTGTTTGGTGTATCCTGTGGTTCAAAGTGTTAATACTTGCACTATAAAAACCTTAAAATAGAATGACATTTCCCTTTCATAAAAACTGAAGGTAGTAATGTGTGTATGAAAAATATTTTCTCTTTGTTGGAAAAGTCATTTCATTTTTCCTAAGGTAATATTCATATATGTATTCATTCAGATAGCCATGAAACTTTATTTGTCATATGTTTAGGTACTGCAGCCTTTCTTCTTTGTGGATAATAAATATTTTTTTATCTGAAATAGTTGACTTTATTGTGTTAGATTTTTTTAATTAGGAAAGCAAATATGCATACATGATTCACTGCATTTCATTGACAACTTTATTTACCTAAACGTGGTAGGAAACTAATCCTTAATATTAATTATTTCATTAAATACAGATTGTTCAGTTTGTATTAGGCAGAACTTTGCTGCTTTGTGAAAATATTTTTGAGTTATAAGTCTATGCTTGAGCCAGTGCTTATCTGCTGTTTATACAGCCAACTTTAAAGGGCCTTCAGTGCATGGTCTGTTATTATATTGGTGGTAGCATAGTGCTCATAACTTACATGCCTTACTCAAATTAAAGCTGTCGCATATAATGGAGAACTGGTATCCCTGCTAGAAAGTTTTGTCATGAATAGCATCTTTAAATAGAAAATTCTTATTCATTGATCATGGTTTATCTAAGAATTAATGGTGTCCTGGGCCAATTCAAGTTGCTGCTAGATGAAGCTTCTTTTCACAAAAGAAAAACATTTATCTGATCGTCATTAGATCTCTCTTGTATTCCTGAAACATAATGATAAAATTCAGATCCTCCAAAATAAAATTCTAAGGAGCATTGTAATACTCTTCAAATTGTTTGTAATACTAAATGAGTGGTTGGTTATGCCCCTAATTCAAGAAACGGAAGTTCTTTCTACCGAATGACTGAAAAGGATCTTATCAGGTGTTCCAAAGATGAATGATGTTTTGATTGTTTTATTTGGGCTGTTATGTGAAAGAATATGGAAAATATGCCTCCCCAGTCTTTTCCCGGTTCCATTCAGTTTCTGAGTTTTGTGCAAGAAGCTTGCAGATAGTTTAAAATTGACAAGATTTATTAATCTATTAAAATAAGAGAACATTATCTTAAAGTAAAAATTCAGGGCATCTCTGTTGGAAAAATTAAATAAAATAATTTGTAAATATGGCTGGCCTTTGAAATGAAGTAATTTTTAAATTTGGTTAAATTTCCTTTTCTAACATCTTCTATCCCTCTATATGTATACATCGTAATTAAAAATATTAATATCACGGGTTTGTTTGTGAAAGCAAAGGGCTAAATATCAGTGTTTGACAAAAGCAAGTATCAAATTCTAGTGTATTAGGCCATCAAGTTATTGATGAGATATTCAAGCAACATTCAAATCATGGAAAGGTAATAAAATTAAAAAATCCATATGAAGAATACTTTTGATATTACCGTATTTGATGATATATAAGACGCACCCTTATTTAGAAGGCCACACACAAGGAAAAAAGTTTCAATAGTCCGATATCGCAATAACTTTGAATGTGGTTTCTTTCAGTTCTCATGTTTCGTAAAAGTCAAATAAACAATCATTGAATGCAATTACCAAACATATTTGCATTAAAGAAAATTAACAAATGCCAAGCTATTTTGAACATGATATGTAAATTTCAATAATGAGTGAATGGCAAGCAATCAAACATAATAGAAAATAAAGCAGAAACAGCAAGAAACACAGATTGAAGGAAAATGTTGCCTATCGTGAAATTAGACTTTAATCACTTTCAAAACCATAAAAATCCTTTTCACTATAATCATCGAAAACGAGAATATCGTCATCACTAGTATCACCTTCTTCGAATAATGCGTCGTCTTCTGTTCAGTCGAGAGCATTACTGATTCCGCACTTCTTAAAGGACTTAACAATTACTTCAGCCTTTACGTCCTCCCAAGATCTTTTTTTCCACTCGCCGCACACTTCCGCTTCATTGTACCTGAGGGTGTGATGTGGCTCTCCTGTCCACTTGTTCCATCATTCTCGTACTTTTTCCATAAATGGCTTATTCACTGATACATCTAAAGGCTACAATTGGCTAGTCAGTCCACCAGGAATGACAGCTATCTGGGTTTTTAACTCTCTCGCTTTATTCTTTATGGTTTCAGTTCTATGGGCACTAAACTGATCCAAAAGGGAAGGTTTTCTTAAGAGTCCACAGCCGCAAAATGCGTAGAGCATCTTATGAAGAAGGTGCAAAGTGGGTAGGAAATTAGTAAAAACAGCAGGGTTCAACTTGGACTTTAGATCAGGATTAGCTAAATCTTTTTTAATTCAGATAGTGATGAATCAGACTTTGATGGCTTTATATGATATATAGTTTGTTGCAATTCCTTTGTAAGCAAAAGTAAAAATTAAGTTTTTTTTTGTTCAATTTTATACAGTTTCATTTCAGTTTCGTCCATCCAGCCTTTCAGATGAACATGAACAATTATTACACCCGTTGGAAGTTTTTCTTTTGAATATGAAAAATGGCGGTAGTTTTGTGCCATCAGCACAACATGTTAGAACTAGCATATATCGGGTTTTTTTCATGACCTGTGGTTTTTATGGTTATTGATTTAGACCCTTTAATACTCGGTCTTGTTCGATGGTACATCAAATGTGAGTGGAATTTCATCCATATTTCCTACTTGACCGAGCTCAAAAGAAGTTTTCTTGTGTGCATTTATAACAAACCTATGAAATGCTAGTATTTTTTCTTCATAATCTGCTGGCATTTTCTGTGCATTGATAAGCCTTGCCTTTTCATTAACCTGTAGCACCAGCCCTCAGATCCTAAAAAGTTCCGATTCCCATGTTTTTCTGCAAATCCTTTGGCCTCATTGATTATCATTTTGGTTGAAACACTTATCCCATAATTCCTCTTATCTATCACCCACATTTTTACAGCATTTTCAAGTTCAGGCCAAGATGGAGCTGGACATCAAAGGTTATGTTTTTGTTTCTTAGCAGTCTTGAGTTGATCTTCCTACAGTCGCCAAGTACGTATAATTTTTTCGGTAGGTTGTGGACCGAAATGCCTTGCTGCTGCTCTGTTTCCATGTACTTTGGCATAGTTTAACATCCCTAGTTTATACTGAATTTTATAGCTTAATCTCTTCTTTCCTGTAGTCATGTTTTCCAGGGTATTTTTTTTAAACAAATAGTTTTAAGCGCCGATGTGTGTCGGCTGAGTTAAAGAAGGAAGGGCTCCATAGACGTAATGTAAACCAGTTTGTCTTCTATGCCGCTAGAAAGAAGAGAGACAATTCGCCAAGGAGGAAATTGAGGAACACGGGTTAAGATGAATCGTTCTTTGACTTTTCGAGATAATTTAAACTCGAATTTTCGTGCTTATTTGCTTTACTAGTTGAACTTGTATTATCTAGATAGCAGTTTGATGTCTGATTTTATATCTGTCAATATGTAGGGGGGAAAGGAGTCGCAGAGCTATAAACTCTTGATAAACGTGACCGTCGAACTTCGACATCAGCTTCGAGTATTGGTGACGGATATTTCACGCATGCGCAGTTGTGTACCTTTTCATTCGGAGGGAGCCACTCCTGCTGCTGCGAAGCTTTCCTTCTTAACAATACATATTCTTTGGCTGAGTGTCTCATCATACGTTGTACTATGTGCTACTCTCCACACCGAGGGCAGAGCGAGCGTACTAGTTTCGTTTACTTTTTGACGGGAACAGTGCGGTGTCGGAAGGAAACCATCCCAGTTCTCTCTTTTGAGCTATATTTTTGTTGGCAAAAATTTAGTTAAACCTGATAAAATAATTATAGCAGATGTAGAAAAAGTTATATGTGTCTAGACCTTTATCCGGGCTAAAAATAGCATTTAGTATTGAAAGTTAACCTGTGTCCTTCACGTATAAAACGCAGGTAACTTTTGAGACCAAAATTAGGAAAAAAAGTTCGTCTTATATGCCGTCAAATATGATAATTCTTTTTTTTTTATTTTTATTTCAGGTCTAATTAAATTTATTTTCCTTTTATGTTTTAGGTGTTTATTTGATTAATTTAAGGAAGACATGGGAAAAACTCCTGCTTGCTGCCAGGGCTATAGTAGCCATTGAAAATCCTGCAGATATCTGTGTTATCTCTGCCAGACCATATGGACAGCGTGCTGTTCTCAAATTTGCATCTGCCACCGGAGCTACTCCAATTGCTGGCCGTTTTACTCCTGGAACTTTCACTAATCAGATTCAAGCTGCTTTCCGGGAGCCTAGGTTACTTGTTGTAACAGACCCTCGTGTTGACCATCAACCTTTGACCGAAGCTTCTTACGTCAATATACCAGTTATTGCGTTTTGCAATACTGATTCTCCACTTCGTTATGTTGACATAGCCATACCCTGTAATAATAAGGTATCTTTTATTTTGGTCAATTTAGAGAAATATTAATTTAAATCTGTAATGCAACTGAAATAGTTTCAATTAGTATGTTTCGTAAGAATAATTTTTTAGGTGAGATCCCTCCATACTCATTTTATGTGCATACTAAAAGACTTCAGCAATTTTACATCTCATTTTAGCCATTGGCATATTTGACCAGTTGTTATCTTCTTCATTTGTCACCAGTCATTGGTTGTTCACACAACTTTAATTGTTTCTTGCAACCACTTGATAGTGTCGTCGTATGCCCAACAGTAGATAAAAGATAGTGCAGTCAAAAAAAGTTTAAAAGTTTTCTTTCATGAAAAAATCATAAAGTTTATTGTATTCAAAATTGTTCAAAGCCTAGTCTGCAAATAGTTAACATGTTTATAAATGATATATAGGTTAAAAAATAGACATTGCTACCAAAGAATAGGTCATAAGAATTTAGCATATTAACAGATGCACATGTGTGTAAAATAAGAGCTGCCATATAAAGGCTGTTGAGGTTTTCCATTATAGGCAGTTTATTTTGGGTTTTCTAGAGGTACACAAGTATCATTCTTTTAAAACTATGAAGTATTTGAGTTTTATACTATATTTCTAATGAGAGATAGTTATTAACTTTAATATATAATGTTTGATTTTTCATTCAGATTTTTGTAAAACCAATAGTATTTTCAAATTCAGTTAATGGTCATTAATTTTAAAAGTACTAATAATGCATACTGCAGTGGTTGCCGAAATGAAAAGGAAATCCTTTTAAAACTACCAGCTGTTCTGACCAAAAGACTAGTACGTAAGATTTTCACCAACTAACAAAAAATTGTGGTCTTACATCATCAGTATCAGTTACTTTCATTGCTGCATTGGATTGTTGCATAATCTTCCTGGCAAAATGCTTTTGTTTCACGTATGACAATAGTTATTAAATTTTTTCCCTTAACTGGTGATTGTATAATTGAATAAGCAGTAGAACTTCGGTTTATTTTACAAGTGTGGTGATGGATTGCTAACATGTTAACCTAATTAATTTATAGCAGTAGACCGTTTCTAAAGTGTAGAATGAATTCGTAGGTTCCAACTGTATGTTTTGCAAAATAAGACAATAATAACACGACCCCAAAATAGTTCTAAAAATATTGAAATGCCCTTGGTAATTTAGTAAGAAAACAGTAACTCATCCTAAGGACAGAGAAGGAATCACTGAAAAGATAAGGAAGTAAAAAGTTCCATATTATGAAACATATATAATATATGAGATAATGGTACATGAATTTCAGTACAGTATGGTGTAATGTATTGTTTCATTTGTGACTGCATTTTCATCCCATTCTGTAACATTTACATTTTAGCGTATTAAGTTGCATGTCATTGTTTTATAAAGGTGTAAAATTAAATATGCATTAGGATGGCATTAATTTTAAGGTTTATTTTTTTAATGGTCCTAATGCAAAATGAATATGAACTTATGAACACTGTTAGTTCAACCAAAGTTTCAATCTTGGTAAACATATTGGCTGCATGGATGCTTTCATTATTTATAGCATGACTATGAGCCAGTTTCACATAGAGTTTTGCGTAAAGCCTTTTCCCCTTCGGCAGGATAGCCTTGGTGTGAATTATCCTAATAAAATAAATCAGTATTCCTGTAAGCCTGCTTATATTTAATTGACTATTAATAGAGATTCAGTTTTCTAGAGTAACTGATTGCATTCTAGATTTTTTTTTAAATCTGGATAATGTTCAACTTCTGTAGGTTGAATGCTTTGTTTATATTTTCTATAAGCGATAATGAAGAAGGATATACAGAGGGTGTTAATGAATTTTTAGAACGATTTCGATAAAGAATTTTAAAGAAGCATATGTTTTAAAATAAAAATTTTAGGCCGCAGCTTATTATTTGAAGTGAGAAATATCTGCAACTTTTAAATTTATTCTTCTTTCAAAATATCACTTTGTAAGCAAGTGGTGGATTGAAAGATATGATTTTGCTTTTTAATCAGAAAGGGGAAAACCGTCAGTCATTACTTCTACATTGAAAGGAAGGCTTCAAACAAATACCCCAAAAGGTATGTAATGTTTCTAAAGTTAAATCATTGGCAAATCCACCATCACAGAAATAAATTGCAAATCTTTAAATACGTTTGTAGTAACAATAAATAAAATAATAAACCAATATTTATAATTTAAAAAAGCTAAAAACATGATGTTCAACTTTTGCTGAGGCATATGATTCAGTGCAGAACAATTTGTAGAATTCTGCATGAACACCATTTATTAGCAGGAATTC
>KK119611.1:1455013-1488857 GCA_000611955.2 Stegodyphus mimosarum | reverse complement strand
GAAATACATTGTGATCCTTAATTAAAAATGGGTTTACCTAAATGTGTGCAACAAAAAAATATCGGAAATGAAGAGGAAAGAAAAGGTACTACTGCTTCCTTGAAAAAAGACTGAGACAGGTATTGCATATCCACCCTTTTAATGTATTTTTGAAAAATCCCCTAACATTCCCTCCCTATTCTGCCTCTGGTCTGTTGAAAAGAGTTCTAGTGTGAACTCCCATAATTGACGGATTGTAGAAAATAGTCAAAAGATGAATGGAAACCGGTACCCCTGAAAAATTTTATGAAAAAGCTCTTCGGTCATGGAAATTACAACACAGACTGCAGAAAAAAGGTTATCGGATCAAGCATTTAAAAAATACTCTTTACATTTTAAACAATAATAACATGACCACGAAATAGTTCTAAAAATGTTTATATGCCCTTGATAATTTAGTAAGAAAATAGTAACTCATCCTAAGGACAGAGAAGGAATCACTGAAAAGATTAGGAAATAAAAAGTTCCATATTTTAAAACAAATTCTTTTTGTGGAAAGTGAAATATCATGTGATTTGTTTGTTTAGTCACCTTTTTAGAAAAGAATTACTTGATATAGGAAAGGTTAAGAAGTGTATTGCAGGACTGCACCAGGGCATGTACAACTGGCGCAACAAACAAGGTGGTAAAATGCCAGTCACAGGTTGTGGGTCTATATACATTATTGTTTTTCATTTTAGTGTAAAACAAATTCATGCATTCTATAAATCAAACAGAATAATAAAAAATAACTGTTTTGAAGTGGACAGGCCATCTAGATCATTGGACTTAATTTTTGTAATTTTTTACTTATTGCACTTAATTATCTTTATTATTATTCTTTTATTGTACATTTATATAAAGATAATGAATTCCAAATTTCCAGGGGCCTCATTCCATTGGGTTGATGTGGTGGATGCTTGCAAGAGAAGTTCTGCGCATGAGAGGAACAATCAGTCGTGAACTGAAGTGGGATGTTATGGTGGATCTGTATTTCTATAGAGATCCTGAAGATGTAAGAACTTAATTCTTTATATTATATTTAATAATTCTACAATATATAAGGTAATATATCAGAATGCAAAAATGTCATATGTATATATATTTCTAGGCTGAAAAGGAAGAACAGGCAGCAGTTCAAGCTGAAAGACCTGTTAAAGATGTGCCTGAATTTCCATCTGAACCATGGGGTGGTGGTGATGTTGCACCTAATCCTACTGAAGTAACTGATGTGAGTTTGACATAATTTTAAGTTTCAGTATTTGCTACAATATCTCATGTGGTTTAATATAAAAATGCTGCAGGTAAAGAATCTTAAGTTAATAGCAGCTCTTCTGATTAGTATAGATCTTTTAATATATTTTTTTTAATGTTTATACGGTGAAAATTATTTTAAGACTATATAAGACATAAATTCTTTATTCATGCAAATTCTGTATTGTGGTGGTTAATCTCTTTGTTAAGAGAGTGCATCACTTTTCATTGTATTTTTAAAACAAATCAGATTCCTCCACATCATTCTTTGCATTATCTTTCAAGGATCCAGTTAATATGAATCTCTGTAAGTAAACTATATTCCATGAACAGATGTAGCATAAAACTTTTCCCAGAAATGCATTCTCTCGTGACTAGTGTTAAATCAGTAAACTTCCAGCCACAATATTTTAAGATGGTAATAAAAGTGTTCCATGTGACACTTTGTTTCACATAGGTCAGCTAATTAGAAGGAGGCCACGATCATGGAATTTATAAAATTTTTGGAAATGAGAATTCTTAAAATATGCATGTGTTAGAAAACTTATTCATTCTGACAGTTTAAGACATTAGGGTAATATCCCTCCATCTGAGCTTTTTAAAGTTATTTTTGCAGGATTATGTTATATTTTTATTGCTACTTTTTGACTATCATAAATCTGTCCAGGAATGATTTCTTATTGTGCATATAAAATAAGTAATTTTCAGATAGCTTTCATTTTCATTATTATTTCATTCATTCCACCACCTAAAAATTTGCATCCATCTGGCCCTACACCTATGCAACTGTATATGCTTTCCAGCAATTTCAAGGAATCAACGGTACTGAAAATTTCTTGGCAGATAGAGGAAAGCTATGCAAGATCATAGATAGCATCAATTCAGTTTAGAGCTTACCTCAGAGTATTGAGAGATCACTGTGTGAAATTATGCATTGAGGCTTTTAAATATTGTGTTGCATTCAACACTCTTAGTAATTTAAAGTGTAACTACTGTGTTCTGTCATTCGGAAAAGAACTGTACGAGTACTTTTGTGAAGAGTTCCAGAACTGTAAATTGTTTCTTTTAAGAAAATAAATTTTATCAAGCTGTTATTGGTTCTATATGCATTTAATCCATTACAAACCTGTACACACATAATAATATATCTAATTCTTATTCAGTTTGCTATGGAAGTTCGAAATTCTTCCCCCCTTCAATAAGTAATCCTTATCGTTAGTGTAACATGTCACTTTGTAGTTATTTTTAAGGGAATAAGTGTAGCATTCAAAGCTTTAGAAATTATGCTGTTGTTTTCTTATGAATAAAATTTGATAAGTTTTTATTTTTTGAATATTTTTTAACCTCAGGCAGTTGGATATACTGATCCTGCAGAAGACTGGTCGGCTCAGACAAATGATTGGTCTACGCCAGCTAATATACCACCAGTAGGGCCTGCAACTACTGCACAAATACCTCCAACTAATGACTGGGCAGATGGTGGATGGCCCTAGGACTGCTGTGAAAAAATTGAAAAGAGACAGAAATAAATAAATTTAAATAAGGATGTGTATTTTTTATTCATTCAATGTAAATATAAACCTGGTTGAAATTTGATAATTTACAGTTTACCAGTTCAATTTAACCTTTGTTCCCAATGTATCGTATACGAAATGGCTCAGTTTCCTTCCACAGGCCAACCATATCGAATGTGGTACAGGAGTGAATCGTTACTGATAAACCACCGTATCGTATTTGATAAACTGAAACGGAGCATTTTGTATGTTGTTCGGGAGTCTGCAATAAGTGATTTATCAACACAATTTTGCTTAAAACTTTAGGTAACTGGATATGAATTTACCATAAATTAATCAAGAAGTAATTAAAATTTTAACTAACACCTTCAAAAGGAGTCAAATATTCAAGGATTTAGTATCTGCCTTAGGAAAGAGTAAATAAGTGATTATCAACTCTTTTCTTTAGCTTTCAGCTTTGGTTCTGTACAAGAACAATTTAAATTTATTTTGTATGTAAATATCAATATTTACTTTAACAGACAAATAGTATTGTAATGGTCATTTCTTCATAATAAGAATTACATTTAAGCATTTTTGCTTTTAACCTTTTCATTTGGGCTTCAAAAATAGCAGCGTTTCTTCCACTGGGGAGCTCTTGTCAGTCTTACCTTTCATTCCAGTTCAAAGATGCAGGCACTGGAGTGTGGGAAGTATTCTAATTGCATTCACCTTGCAAACAGATTATTGCAGTTTTCTCACAAAACATTTATTTTTATCTTCAAATGAAATGTATGTTACTACTAGAGAATATTGTTTTGTGATTAGAATATTTTTTAAAATTTTGCACCTAAATTATGTACTGAAAAATAAATGAAGCAGTCACTCAAATACACTTGCATGTCACAAAACTACAGTATTCAGACCTTTATTTTAAATTGTGTTATTATTTCAGTTTGTGGATTACAATCTGAAATATTTCATCAGTACTACAAGTAGGTGTCGTTTGAGCATTTTTTGAACCCCTGGAAAGGTTCTCTACCAGTAGTGACTATGATCAGCCTTTTATTTAGCTTATGAATATAAAAAGGTATTTTAATTCAAGTTTTAGTATTTATCAATATTTTCTGTGCATTTTAGTTGATTGATTTATAAAATGTTGGAATGTAATCCAAATAAATGTCTATATCTATTTTTCAAGCTCTAAGGGGAAAATGACCTAGCATGGGGCAAAAAAAGTTAGGAATTACTTCACTAGTGGGATGTTTTTTATGTGGATGCTGTAATAAAAACTCTTCTTGGAAATAGATTGTTTACTCTACACTTGCCATGGGCAGCAAAATCCATATAATTGAATTAATATTTTGATGAAATAAGATAATTTTTGTAATAGTTTACTATGACCATTGTAACATTTTGCTAATTGGCAAAAATTAATCATTTTCTATTTTCAAACATTTTAATAAAAGGTTTTACAAGCAGTAAATGTATATAATTGAAAGATTACATTTAAATAATAAAATGTACCCGCTGAACGATTTAAAGGACAATAAAGGCAAATTCTTTTCTTCAACAAGACATTTCGTATAGAAAATTGCTTTCATAAACATGCCATGTGGGTTTCAATGGCATATATTTTTGTCTTACCTATTAATAGGCTCTAACAACAACAAAAAAAAGCATTCTCTAGGGTGTCTTAAAACAGACCTCAAGCACAAGAATTCCTACCCCTGTGCGACTTATAAGAAAAGTGACCCTTTACCTTAGAAAGGAATGGTAACAGTGCATCCAGAAGCTGAAGGAGAGATTGCTTGGAAGAAGACATCTGGAATAATGTCAGTAACTGTGGGTGTGTAAATTTCCATGCCTTTTGCTAACTAAAAAACTTGTAGTGTTTTTCGTGATGCAGGGTCTTAGTATCATTGAGAACCCAGTTTTCAAAGAATTTTGACATTGGTGAATTTTTTGAAAATAAACTTATAATTGACTTACACTTATAATAAACTTATAAGTTTGTTCATAAGAATTTGTTAAGTTTTACAAAGTATGAAATAGATAATAAATTCCAAATTTGGGCTTCCAGCTGCGCATATTCGGGTGGAAACGTTATTCAAAATTGGATGGCTCTAGGTACCGTTGTTTTATCACTTTTGGAGAAATATATATACATTTATGCATATTCTTCATTATTTAATTTTATTAAATATAATACAGAGCTTCAATATTTGGTGACAACAGTTTGAAAAGTGATTTGACACAAAATGAAAACAATAGTCCTTCAGGGACAAAGTCCCTTTGGACTAAAAAATTATAAAAGTGTATGCCATCCGTCCTTGAGTTTAGATCAAAACAGAGATATTTGATCTAATAAGAAAAGCACAGGTAAGCTTTTATTCACATATGTGCAGCTCAAATGAGAGCATTAATAACTATAAAGAAAAAAAAAATTCGGCTAATCAACAAATACATAATCCTATGTCAGAAATATAGCCTGCGTACAGACTTTCAAATTGATGAGATTTGAAAAATACCTTGATCAAAATTAAAGCTTATTTCAAAACTAAAAATTTTACTTTGATAAACTTGTCAAAATTTGGTCTAAAATCTTTTGCCCAAATAAACACATGCATGCTCAGATGCAAAACTGAAGTTCCGATTTGTTCCTGCATTTATCCTTGGCTATTCTTGATGGGTCTAGGAGGAACAAAATTTTTCTACTGCTGAACAGTTCCTTACTGAAACCTATGTCCTGGTTAACTATGTGGAACATTGCAAATGAAATAAAAATTCGTTTAATCTTTCCTAAATTTTTGCAGTCAGATATCTTGAAACTGAAAATTACCATAAACGTTTCTTTCGATGCTCTCTTGAGGATACGTAGTAGATGCAATACCAGTATGAATATATACAACGGTTACAAAAAAAGGTCATGGAATTTCTTCATCGTAAGAAGATGCTGGAACTATTCCCACTATCAAAAATCCAAGCAGTCACTCGGGTTTCTTTTAGTAAAACCTTTGTTAACAAGTGTGCTAACTTGTTCAATAATTAAATCACAATGTTTCAGAAAATACCAAGACCAGTGAATATCGTAATTAAAAAATATGTACTGTTTCTAAACTTTCCAGCAGAGACAAGTCTTGACATGTTTATGCAGTATTGTTTAGTCTAATTCAGTTGTTTTGATTAATACAAGCCCATTTATTCAACACTGTTTTTGTAACCATGGAAGTAGTAAAGACCAATCCTTTTCTTTTTGTGAAAACTTATAAAAATGTGGAACAGACTACAGCTGCAAGAAGTAGTCTGTTTCCACATTTGATAAAACTTTTATGGGATGTTCGATTTGAGAGTTTACCGTGTCATAAAAAGTGGATTGAGGAGACACCGGAAAAGTTCTTTGAGGACGCTTAGAAAAAACTACGTTTCTCATTTCTATAAGGGTATTCAATTAAATGGGGGTTATGTTGAAAAATTTCTTTGTAATATTGATGAAATAAAATTACACCTAAACTCATAGAACTTTAGGAAACATCTCTTATATAATTGGTTCTCTAGAAAGGAGATGAAGAGCCAAGAAAGTAGATACCAGAAATACAGTTACTTGATATAGAAAATAGCAATAAACTCTCTTCTACCTCCATCTTCCAAATGCATTGGCATCATTTCTTTTTAAGTTTACTAACTGGCATTTTTATTATTTGTTAATATTTTACTTTAAAATTCAGTGTATTTAACTGCTAAAATCATTCTGAACGGCACCCAAGAATGGATTAATTCAACTTCCCCAGAGGAAAATTGTTATGAATAAGACACTAACCTACCATCGACAGTTGATAAAGCAAAAACTTGAAACGAGCCCGTTCGATGAGTCCAAAGTTATACAAAGCTCACCACCATGACTGCCTTAATCCCAGAGGACATGCTTAGCGTATAAAGGAAAGAGGACACCACAAAAAAGGGCTTAGGAATTCAGAAATTACGGCGCCAAAAAATTTCCTACTGGCCATTTTACCATAGAATGCATGGTGCAGATAAAACTGGCAGACAGAAGGAATGAAGGAGGGAAATATCTGAAAGCTTCAGATTTTATATTAGCCCCGAAGGGGTGTTTTTTTTTTTTTTGTTGCATTTATTTATTAAATATCCTGTTCTTCGTACTTAAACCGTACAATTCAATTCAACAGCAATATCACAAACTGTTTAAAAAGAGCAAAACAGCGTTATCTTTAGAATTTCTGATACACAGCCTCGCACGCTGGAGATAAAAAATTTATTTTCCGTACACTGTTGCCATTATTCACTTTGAAATCCTTGAGTTTCTTAATCAAAAACTCTTAAATCCTTTACAAAATATGAAATAGATAATAAATTCCAAATTTGTGCTTCCAGATGCCCATATTTGAGTTGGATATCTCTAGATAGCGTTGTTTTATCACAATGCAAGAAACATACATATATTCATGCATATTCCTCATTATTTAGTTTCTTTAAATACAATGCAGGGCTCTAATATTTGGTGGCAAGAATTTAAAAAGTGATTCCCCGTGTATAGTGAATCAACGCAAAATACCAAAACGAAATTAATAGCCTTTGTGGGAAAAACTGACAAACATATAAATGCACCAGAATCTTTAGGATTTTATCTAGAGTCAATCCAGTCCTGGTCCCCACATAATAAGGATGCAAAGTTTGATTGATTTTCATCTAAGAAAGTGCTCGGAGCTCTCCTGCATGTGCTAGCTCTAGAACTGCCACAGTTATCTAAACAGTATATGATACAATGCAACCACAAGCGGCTGAGCGATAAAGTTGCTGAACACTGATAGTTTGAATCTCGTGAATGGACTGGCTGCATGGGCGTTTCGTGGTTTTCTCCATGTATAACGTGTATACGAGCCAGTTTCCCTTAGAAAGTTCTTCACAAAGGCATCCCTCTCCCTTGGCAGATAGCCCTTGAGGCTTTGCCGTAATTAAAGAAATGAATGGGTACAGTATAATGCGAGAAGTCATGATTGATATCGGAGAATTTTCATTTACAAGGGAAACTGGTTCATATTCATAGGAAAACATCTAAGCTCATTCACCGAGGGTCAATATAATATGTAGCAAATACAGTATGTAGTTGACAATATACAACTAAATACAAATGTAGGCCTAAAAAATATTATATACTTAGTTAAACTTCCAAACAAGCCATAAAGTGCAATGTAACTAATAAAAGTCACACCTAG
Organism: Stegodyphus mimosarum; assembly: GCA_000611955.2. Lineage (NCBI taxonomy): Eukaryota > Metazoa > Arthropoda > Arachnida > Araneae > Eresidae > Stegodyphus > Stegodyphus mimosarum. Next base: position 1,480,858 of record KK119611.1, on the reverse strand, counting down.
GTTTACCAGAAAAATGTTTTGTATGAGAACATAGAATTTTACACGTGATTAGTTGGCGAGTCTGCTGCCTGGCTGTATTTTTTTTAGTGTAGGTGATCATTTGTTGTCAATATTCTTAACAGGCTATCAAGTTTACATTTTGATTTGGAGTTAAACTAATAGAAGCATAATATTCTCTGGTTAAAGTCGAGAAAATTAGTTAAGAAAAGTCAAAAGTACCAGTGACATTTGGGACTTTATGAAAATAGCTATATTAATAAAAGTATAGAAGCCAGAGTTATTTACAAGAAAAGTTTTTTATTACAATATAAACAAATCTTTAAAATATTACTGCTTTTCAGAACAATTTTTTTCCCTTTGTGTTAGACTTATGAATCTAATGCTTCATGTAGAAATATTTTTTTTCTTTTTTCCAAGGTGAAATTGCTAGTAGTCAATGAAATAAAAATAGCACTAATTAAAAGCCTATAGACATCTTTCACGAACAGCCTAAAAGAAAAAAAAAACTAATAAAATTATGATTCTGCTCTCTTGTTTGTGACTACACTAGATTGGATTGATTTACAAATTTATTTTATGATAAAATTTATAATTAATTAACATTTTTAATTACCCAGTGTTTATTCTCTAAAGAAATTCAGTCCAAATTGTATTCAAAGATATTGAAGATAAAAAATTTAAATAGCGTATAAGCAAAATAAATCCAACAACATTGTACTTTGTTTAGCAAATACTAAATTAACAGAATACAGTTAGTTAATTTTTTTAAAGAAAAAGAACATTAACTCATGGGAACAGCTCCAGTTGCTAGAAAAAACAAAATAACTAACAATAACTATTGGCATTTGTTATGCTGAATGCTATTGACTATAGGTTACTATGAGAATAGTTTTAATATGTTCCTGTGCCCAGTTAGTCTCATATTAAGAAGCACTGTTAAACCATTAAAGATACCATAAGTACTAGCTTTAATTTTCAAGTGGGTGGTTGATGGTCTAGAATCGGTACTGAATTAATTTATTAGTTATTATATATTAATTTATTAGTCACATATATACAAAACCTAATGTATTTCTACTTACTTCAATTAAGGTCTTTCTGATCTTTTAGGTGAAGACTCAGCTGGCCTTTACTCATTTTCTGTCTTTGATTTATTTCATGGCTGCTTCATTTTTACTAGTAGTTTCAAAAGTGGTCTTCCTCTTCTTTAGGATGGTCCTGCAGTTGTACATAGTATTATCATTGAACAGGTCAGCCAATCTTCATCTCATTAATTAGGATGTCACCGCTTGGCCTGGACCTCTTTCTCCTTCTAATTAAATAAATTTTCACTTTAATAAATATGTAATCAATATAATTTTCACTTCTTCTTCAGGTCCTTGATAGGCACAGTTGGCACGATACTTTTCAATTGAAAAATACTCCTGTGGGGCTTCCTTATATTACTGGTCAAGAAAGGCTTACAGATTTTCAGTAGCAATACATTAAAAAACATATGCCCACTCCGTTGCTCATTGTCTTGACCCATCAATGTTGAGTGGTAAGGCCACTGACTACAGGGAGTTTGGTCTCACAAGAATGGGCTGGCTATATCGTTGTTTTTTGCGATTTTCCATAAATGAGCCAATTTCTTTAGTTAAGTCAACAAATAAATCCTTTACCCTAGGCACATAGATAGCTTTCATGTGCTTTTCCATATTCAATTAACTTAACCCAATTTGCTCATTGTTTTTGTTTACACATGGTCAATTTTTTATAATTATCCATTTCTAATTAAATTAATTCTTGCTTTAAGAAATTTGGAATCAATCTAATTTTCATTTCTTTAGAAGATCCCTACCCTTGACAGCAGCAATCAGGAAATGATTTTTATGATCTGGTCCTCTTCACCAGAAGAAACTTTGTCTTCTTGATTCAAGGAGGGCTTGCAGTTCTTCACTGGTGATATTAAAAAAATATGCTCATTTGTCTTCCCCTTTGTTTATAGCTTTGGTTTACGTATAGGCCATTTCTTTTATATGTGTTTCGATGCCATTTAAACAAAGTACAGCAAATTTAACTCGGTGTTAAATGTGTGATGAAACTTGCATGCAGTTTATAATGTGAGGTTTGTTATACCAAACACCACTCTATTTTCAAATCTTACCTACTACAACCAGAGATCTTTTATTTTATAAATAATTCATGGCAGAAATTTTTTCATGACTTAAAACTCCTGTACCACAACACCATAACATTTTTTAAAATAAATATGAAAGCTATAACAAATTGATTTTAACTTCAATGCACACTTGATTATGTGTATGTAGTATTCTATTTCAACTACTGAATTTGAGTTATATACCATTGGTACGAAAAATTTATTGATGCAAGGACCAACACAAATCAGATTTTAAGATATTTTTAATTACCATATGAACTGCTTTATTATAAAAACAATCAATAACTTACTATTGCCTTCTATGAATGACTTTTAAATTTAATATTTGCTAGACAATGATTTTAGCTTTATTTATAAAGAGCATTTATGATAGATCCAGCCTGTGTGTATTAATGTACTACAACATGCATTTGACTTACAACTGCTGCTTCGCACAGAAGAAGCATAATGAATGACTGAGGTGAAAATTACAAAACGATGAAGCTTTACATTAAACTTTACAATAAAAAATCAGTATTTACAAATTTTCATACAATTAGGCAAAATATCTAGCACAGAGTTTTTTCCAAGTCTTAACACTTAAATGATGACAAAGTAAAACAACTACATACTGTATTTTATATTCACAATAACTACAGTTACAGGGCAGAGAATTATTTAAATAATTAAGCATTTTCTAGCTCTAATTTGGAAACACTTCACCAATCAGCTGATTTTTCAATTTTGTTTGATGATATGTGATATTAGTTGATTTATAAATCTGATGCCATTAAAAAACTTAAATTTTTAATTTATTCAAGATGGCAAATACTGACTATAACATGCATGCAGCAAAAGAGGACAAATGAAGAAATTTATCACTGTAAAAGAGTATAAACCTTGATTTAAGAGATTACTCTTAATTTCTAGTAAGCTAAAATTTAATGACTTTTTGTATTCTGCAACTGCAAAGCATATAAAAATAATGATACACTTATAATAAATTAATCAAATAACTGTCATTCTTAAGCAATTAAATAAAAGAGTCACCTTTTTCTTCCTCTACAAACTGGAATCCACTTGGAAGTGCAAAGCTTTGGTTTTTAACCATCTTAAATCATAGAAATTTATAAAGTTTATTATAATTTTAGGCTTTTAGTTATTTTTGTTTTAAATTATTATTTAACCTTAAAAATGTTGTCTTTATAATCTGGGTGTAAAAATAGGGGTTCTATTTGTGATTTGGTAATATTTTATGTTACTGAATATATAAAGAATCATTTATTTTTTATAAAATGTTTTTAAAAGGATGTATTTTGTTTTGCAGGGTTTTTTTTTTCATGTATGAGAGAGATAAATTTATCATGGCATTATATTTGTGTGAATGTGTATTTTATATTAAGCCCCAACAACTTCTCAAAATTTTAATTGAAAATAAACCACCTATTATATTTACCATTGTACAATAATCAGTGCCTCAGGAAACAAATAAGAGAATTTTAAATGAATTATCACTTTTACAACATACATGCAAAGCGAATGTGTATTATATTAAAAGCAATTCTTCCCTTCACAATTTTACAAAAATTAATACATTTGTTTTAGCATGTGAAATATGTTTTAAGACTTAATGCTTATAATATACTTAATTCACTAAACATTAAAAATGCAAATGTTTAAATGCAAGATGAAGCTCAAGAAACTGAAGTTTCAGACAAGTCAGAAGGATAAGAAACTAATTAAAATATATTATCAAATATATTTACTAATTTTCTAAACTTACTACATGAAAATGTGCTTGTTACTATTTGGACTAGTGCTTAGTTAAATGCAAGTTTAAAATTGAAATCTAGATACAAGAATTAACCTAGAAATAATGAAAAATCTTAAACCTTATTTTATGTTTTACATTTAAATAAAAATTGTAGGCAATATATATATAGAGAATACTTCAACTGCATAAAATAAAAATGAAATCCATATGATAAAAGTGCACTACACCATGCTATTCAAAATTATGTTAAAATAATTTAACTGGAATACAATGTCATGCAAATTATATGAAATGGTTTGTAAAATAATTGCTCTAGTTTTACAGAGATACATGATAGTATCATAGGAAAAGTACTATTGTATTTGTTTATGAATAACAAAAACATTTAAAATCAACAACATACATATTGGTTAACATTTAAGAGCAATCAAAATATTTAGATATAAATATACAAAATATTGTAACACTCATGAGGACTGCAAAGTCGCTCAAAAGGTCAACAAACAAATTAAAACTGCAAACATAAAAAGATCTTCACATTTTTTAACAATATAATGCAACGCTTTTAGCAAATAAATTAATACAAATAATATATCAAGTACTTCCAAAAATAATTCTACAAACACCTTCTGTTCAAAATGCTCATGGAAAAATCATACCAATGTATGCAACTTCTAATAACTGAATTTGGTTGTTATTTAGCATTTTTTGTCCATTTGTTATGACACATTTTGCTCAATCTCTCCCCCACCACCACCCCCAAAAAGAAAAAAATCACTACTGTGCCTTCAGCACCTTACTGTCAGATTTCTTATCCTTTAACCCTGCTGTTCTAATTTATAAAGAGTTTTCTAGGGGGTCAACATTTTCAAACAATTCAAGTGCTATACTGGCCAGTTTATGACAGTTACCAAAACAGGTATTCTGTTAATGCTTCAGAAATATCAGGAGTGCTACAGCAAGTGTGTGTATTCTAATGAGTGTTATTTTGAAGACTAGATAACAATTTTTTATATTTCAAACAGAATTAGCCTACAATAATTTTTGAACCTTTTAACACATGAGTATGTCCTACAAATGCAACATTTTTATAACTTTTACATGATCATTCATACTGTGCTGTTTATGGCTTTACATGTAGTTTAATATCAGAATGATATGGTAACTTTTAATTAAGGCATTTACAGTGAGCAGTTAAGGCAACTATAAATATTAAAAAAAAAAAACTCAAAATTTCATACAGAAATTTACAAGAATACAAACACTGTTTAACCAAAAAACAATTTTTACAAATCGCATTTAGTAAAGAAATTTCATCACACACACAACAAAAACACTCTCACTTATCATTTATATCTATTACAGAAAGTCGCAGGCAGTTTTTTTAGACTGACGTAATTTTTTGCTTTTCTAACAACATTTAACTATGAAATGAAAAGTTTCCTTTTAATTCTCTAATCACATGCAGTTTTAATAACTTTTACCAGGTTACATCTATATAAATAATAGAAAGATGAGAAAACTAATTCACTGTTTTCCCTTGTATTCAACAATTCACTTTTTTATTTATGATGCAAGGATTAATGTTCACAAAAATGCATCTACTTTTAATGGTCTCCTATTCTTTAGGAACTTTTGAACTAATTTATTATTACACATTTTTGGAATGGTGAATGATAATGAACTGAGATTATGATGCATAACATATCAAAAACCATTCAATAAATCTGCTAATTTTATTCATCTCTTGACTAATTAGAAGTTTCTTCAATTATAGAAAGCTAAAAATATTTAAACTGCACTTAAGTAGTTTTTCAAATGTAAAGGCTTTTTTTAAACTGTAACTATGCAGATAAGCTACCAAAATGTTTCACAAGGTCATTTGATAAAAATTAATTAAACTACACCAAAGCAAAAATTTAATTACAAGAAACTAAGTACTAATGCAATAAATATCCCACATATGAGTTATTTTTTACATGGTATCACTGAGATGATTATTTTTTGGCTTCATATGCCTTTAAAATGATGTTTTCATATTCCAGCCTCCAAAATAAATTAAAATTGTAAAACTAAATTTAAATAACAATACATAAAAAAATATATCAAATTACCAGCTCTTTCCAATTCAGATGTAACAATCTGAAACATTATTTTACAAACTATATGTTTATTTATATTTGAAGAGATCATAACAAATTTTAAAACTACTAAAATAAGTATTTTCGACATCTGACCCAATATGATCAATTATTTAATCAAATTTCTTTTTCAAATCTTTAACATAAGCAATATGTTTATCAAATAAACTCATATTTAAATCTTCCAACACTTAAAAATAGCCACAAAATTAAAAATATTAGTATTCTTATTGCAGTTATGTATAAGAAATGAAACAAAATATTGTCTATTAACATCCTCACTAATTAAATACACTTAGTACAATTTTAACCTAGAAATACATTACAGACATTGAATAAAGGCATGCCATAATTTTCCTGAAGGCTTGGAAAATTCAAACATACTCCACGCATTCAGACTTGGTATGAAATAACAGTCAATAAGTTATCATAATTACAACAATCCTTAAAAAGGTTGCATATTTAGTGGAAAGTGATACAGCAATTAAAACAAACCCACATATGTCTTTCTGATGCTTATCCTGTTCGCATTTCATTTCACATCATGGAAAGTCAGACTGGATCTATGAACAAGCACTGGACTGCAAGTTAAACTGGTAGTTACATAAATAATCTAAATGTCATCGTAATAGCTAGAAATTTCTGATTCAGTTTACAGTGACTAAAGAATAAGTGTTTCAGAGTGAAAAAATTGCAGAGTGCACCAATTCAGCTCACTATGGTCATAAATGTAAATTTCAGGAGCTAATGATGGCTTTAGGCAGCATATTGTAAAATTTGACCATCATCGATAGAAACAGAAACCACAGCTTGCGAGCACCATTGTAACGCATGAACACCATTCGCCATAAGAATAACATCAGTAGCATATGGGTGACTTTAGTATACATATATATCCTGAAATAAAATTAATTAATTAATTAAAGTAAAAAAATGAAAAGACTACAAAATATAGTATGCTACATATTGTATCTACCAGTCCGAGTTGCCATCGCTGGCAGAATTCAGGTATGCATGTATGGAATACCCACCTCCACAAAAAGCTAGGAGTCAGACACATATTATAAACATGGATTGTTGCCAATACAGTTGTGGATTGCAACTGTGGAAGCCTTCACTTAAAAGGCTTCCTCAGTAGGTATTATGGCAGAACAATGAAAATTCCCAGAATTGTAGACAAGACAGTTAGTGGATAGTGTTTGCAACAGGACAGTGCAAAGGCAAACACAAACACGACTATATTCCAACTGGCATTTCTAAATCATATGATTTCTTGTTTTGGCAGTTTCACAGCTCTAGGCTATTTGTAAAAAAGCAAACACAAACATGGTTGTATTTCTACAAACATTTCAAAATCATTTGAATTCCTGCTTTGGAAATTTCACTTAGTCATCTTGCTTTTGAGACTTCACAGCTCCAGACTATTTCCTCTCTCTTTTAAGCAATATTAAATGAAGTAGTCCGAAACTGTCAAATATAAGTAGCGGAATGGTCAAGTAAAACCACCAAAGTGGGAATTCGCAAATGCCAGTCAGAATACAGCCATACTTAAGTATAGCTTTGTCCTGTCTGCTGAAACCAAACTGTATCCTCCAACAGTCATGCCCAAATTTCTAGCAGCCACTCACCCTGTTTGAATGCATCTATAGATGCAATTAGCACCTCTGCTAGGTAACAGTCCATAGTAATTGCCCAACTCCTAACTCTCTGTGTAGGTATGGCATGCATACATTCCGACAGGTTTTCAAAATCATATAGTAAGATATACACACCACCCTATAATTCAACAAACTAAACCCACTGATATTCAACTTTTACTTTTCTTAACTAAAAGTAATAATTTCTCTGAATTGAAGTAACTAAATAATTCTATGCATTTACTAAAAAAATGCACTGAAGAATACTCCTACACTTTCCCATGGACAAACAAAAACTGTCGCCAAAAGGTGTGATTTAATGCCAATAAGATGTAAGTGTGATATCACAACACAGTTCTTGGTTTTATTCAATCACACCACGATCTTCATCTTGGTTTTATTCAAATCTAATTAATTCTTAATACACAAGATCAGATTTTAGGCACAAGAATATAAGTTAACCAATATTTATCTGCTTACCCTTTACATTTTGAAAAAAATGATTACAATTGGAGATCTCCTTCTATCACACGGCATGTACTGAAATATTTTTAAAGTCACAGGCTCTGTCATCAAAGAACTGTGTGTTAATCAGCACAGTATTAGTCTTACTTTAAAACAGCTAAACAATAGCAATGCAATATGAAAAACTGCGACAAGCAAATATCCATTCAACAGTGATTAATAATACAACATGTCTAACAGAATAACATGTATCCATTGATTACTCAATAAAAAGCAATTTTTTCCTTAAAGTTTCCATCCTTTACTGATCGATGGAAAAGTGTTTAAGTATCCAATGGACTTAAAATCTATCTTATGTGTTTTTGTGAAGCACATGAAAAAATACATAGAAGAGTAGATTTGAACCATTAAAAAAAGTAAGCATTTCTGAAAAAAAATTGTTCTTTCTGCAAAAGAATTCATTATAGCATCATATTAATTATAATAAATGATACTCCTAATGTAATTTCAATATAAAAAGAGGAGAGCTAATAATTACATTGGCTTGAAAAAGTGTGTAATTAACATATTTATTATGATGTACTTGTATAGCTACATAGTGACTTCTAAATTTTATTACTCATTTTTCAAAGATGATCACACATCTAGAAAGGGGTATCCTACAATAGATTTCAATATTTCAATCAAAAATCTCATGTGTACACCACATGACTTCCTTGTACGAAATATTAAATTATACTCATTTTGCATTTCATTTAAATTTATTGGACTTAATTAAATCTACTTTGTTTATAGCGCATAAACACAATAGAATAAATGCACTCTTTAAAATTCACTATATTAGTTTACCATAGTGACACTCTGGCACTAGGTTCATTTAGCAGCATTACATCTCATTCATTTTATAATTCAGAATGCACAAAAATTATGTATTTCATCTGAAGAATTACCTAATTGTTACCACATGTTCTATTCAAATACTATAATAAATCAAAAAACAGTTTTTCATAGACAATTCAGTAGTTCTCATTCAATTAATTCAGTTCTCACTTCACAACAACAAGTAAAACTTAAACACTTATTTCTTTTAATAAATTCCAGAATGGACTAAGCATGATTTAATTCACAATAAAAGAAGGCATTATCTTTGTTGTTACGAAGCTTAGTTTCTCTAGATTCTCTAAATCCACTATTCTCCCAAGCTTCAAATGTAAACAAATACGGCCGCCATGAGAAAAATGATTAGGCTTAGCTGCACTTAAACAACTTTTAAATTCTTCATAATTCTACAAATCTTGCATGCAGATTTACTAAATGCATAAATACCTTAACAGGAAGATAAGAACAACATAATTCAATCCTTTTTAAAGCAAAAAATGCACAATTTATCAACATAAAAAAATAAAAAATCTGAGCTCACTGAGCCAAGTAACAGAGTGGATATATATATATACATATTTTTGGTGCGGCTAATTACAACCAAAATAGGAGGTGCACATCCACATGTTACTCAAAAATATCGTTAAATTGCATTTGATAGCTGTCAAAATAGATATTTTTGTTGAAATATGATAATCAAATTTTTTTGTGATTAAATTTTTTTTTGTTTTGTTTTTCCTTTTAAGATAGGCAATTTTTATTTATAGGATACTATTAAACATGCAATTTTTTTTATTTGAGAGGACTAATCAATAACTTTTTTATAACTTTCCTGACTTTTTGAATAAAATTTATACTTTCCAGGTTAGTGAGAACATTGTTATAAATGATACTGCTGCATATTCATATACCTCTAACATATACAAAACATTTGAATTATGTAATAAATAAAAACAAGTTCTCAAATATTGAACTGATACAAAAATTTATTTTCTTAATTGATTCATTAATTTTAACATTTTGAGACTATTCCTATGCAGTTAAATTCATATATAACTGTTCCACTGTCCTTGTTCTTTTTAAAAATGTTTCACTGAAAGACCATAACAGTTGAACAGAATTCAAACCTATTTTTGGCTTAAATTTCAGACATAAAAATAAGAAATGGGTATTAGAATTATTTTTATTTTATTAGCTAATGAAAAAGACCTTACAAACTTTAAATTAGCTAAAAGAAATTGTTTTAATGGACAAAAATGTATATAAACCTTTTTAAACTTTTTCTTGCTGATGGAAGTGATGACAATTCTTCTTTGAGAAGAAACTGACGGATGCCTAATATATAATCTTCCAGATACGTTGGCCAATGAAGAGACTGGATGTCAAAATTGAATTCCTATAAATACACATTTTCATATTTACATGATCCCAAATAAAGCATTTTTTGAAGCTATCATAAAAAATATCACATTAGAACATTATTTCTTTCATGTACAGCAAAAATGTAATATTTTGTGATAGCTGTAAGTTGTTTTATGATAATGCTTAGCGAAAGATTTTATAAACATCCCAAAATTCAGAGTTACTAGTCACTGAGTTTTTCAGCAATATGAAAACAACATTTCTTTGCGATGAAATTTTACCACTGATAGCTTTGCATGTTAAATTACAATTTTAAGCAGTAAAGTACAAGTTTACATTAAAAATGCAATGAAATTAAGTGACGAAAATGCAACAGAAAACATCATTTTCAATTTGAGAATGCAATGAAAACTGAGAGAGAAATAATTAAAAAAAATTATGTAATTGGAAATGCCAAATTTTTTATGTTTTAAATCCATGTAAAAAGTCAAAAATGCACTTAAAGATAATGCCGGAGATAGATTTACAAAATATGTACACAATATATTTGCATAGAAGAATGCAAGCACATCCCAACAATTAAATTTAATAAATCTGATGTAGACACCACATGACTTCCTTGTATGGCTATTAAATTATATACATTTTTTTCTGCACTTCATTTAAATTTATTCCACTTGAAAGTGAGATATGATCTTTCAATTGAAAGTGCTCTTTAGTTCTGCTGATTTCAATAAAAAAAATAAATAAATAAGAGAGAGGTGCACAACTAATGTTATAGCAGTCCCATGCACAAAATTTCAGCATTCTATAGCTGTTTTTGAATTATGCGAAATCTATACATATCTAAGTACAAACGTCATGCTGTAAATGTCAGAAGTCCCAATTACAAAATTTCAACATTTTACAGTAAATGTTTTTGAGCTATGCAAGGTACAGTAGACTCCCGATTATCCGCAGACGGGTTATGCGCGCCTGCCGCAGAAAGTTTTTTTTTTTTTTAACAAGCAAAGAAAATAAAAATGTTCACAAAACTGAGCGAAATGTTAAATTTGCTAATATTGTGCTTATTTGTGGCAAAAATATCCCAGGTCTTCTCAGAACCTTCGCCGCTGCCTTCTCAGAAACTTCCCCTCTGATGAGTCAGTGATTTCTTACTCACCCTTGCAGTGCCCGCTCCACCGCCCTCTCTCATCTTAATCTTACTGACACATCCACTTCCTCCCACTCTCCATTGTTAGTTTAAGCCTGATAGTACTTGTGAACCAGTCGGAGTTACACAATTTCTTATCTTTTGTGTTCAGTGCTTGTGCTTTTTGGTTTTGTGTTTTTCGTTACCGATTTAAAATGTCAGGAAAATGAAAGAAGGTTGTGTTGATGATTGCGCAAAAACTAGAATTAATTTCCAAAGTAGCAAACGGCACTACAAGGCAGCAGATTGAATTGGATTACGGAATCGCAGAAACAACAGTGCGTGACATTCTAAAGCAAAAAGACAAACTGGTGAACTTCAATGTCAGACAGTGCTTCCGCAATGAAACGCAAAAAACTATGAAGGGTTCTACCTTTGATGAGCTAGGCACGGCATTGACAGAGTGGTTAGCTCAAGTTCGAAAAGAAAGTAGGCCTGAAAGGAAATTTTGATGCGTCTTCTGGCTGGTTGACTCGTTTTAAGCAGCGACATGGAATTCGAGAAATTGGACTTCATGTGGAGAAACTTAGTGGTGACCAACAAGCAGCCGACGATTTCCAACATGAATTTGAAGAATTTGTTTTAAAAGAAGAGCTATCTTTTGAACAAATTTACAAAGCCGACGAATTGGGACTTTTGTGGAAATGTCTTCCCACTCGCACTTTAGCATTTGAAAGTGAAAGTAAAGCGGTGAGTCATAAAAGCAGCAAGGAAAGGTTCACTATCATGTCTTGCAGTAACACTACTGGCGGACATAAACTTAGACTTGTTGTCATTGGAAAGTAAAAAAAAAAAAACGAGATCTTTCAAAGGCACAAGGATAGAAAATTTGCCCGTTGATTATTTTAACAAAAAAACAAGGATGGATGAACCGAAACATTTTTCAAGAATGGTTCGAAAAAATCTTTGTTCTTCAAGTGTGTAAACATCTGAAATCGAAAAACCTGCCTGAAAAAACTGTGCTATTGATTGACAACACACCTTCTCACCCAGCAACAAGTGTGCTAAAGTCTTCTGATAGACAAATTTTTGCAAAGTTTCTCCCCCCAAACATTACTGCGCTAATCCAACCCATGGACCAAGGAGTCATTGCAACAATGAAGAGAACATACCAAACCAAGCTGCTAATGACCAAAATTGAAGAAGGTTATGATCTGAAAGAGTTTTGGAAACACTACACAATCTTGGACAGCATCTACAATATTGCATCTGCATGGGACTCAGTGAATCCCTCAATCCTCATAAAATCATGGAGAAAACTCATACCTAATGTTGAAGCCAACAACGACCTAACCCCTTTGAGTTGTGAAGAGAATGAAGATGTAGACACACCCATGGCAACTCTTGCCGATACGGTGAAAACAGTTCCGGGTGGTGAGAATGTCGATGCTGAAAACATTAATGAGTGGTTGGAGTGTGACGTCAACGAACCTGGCTTTGAATGCTTGACAGATGACGAAATTGTGAAGAAAGCAAGGGGACAGACCGAGAATGAAGGAGAGCGAAGTGAAGGCGAAGAAGAGCCCACTGTGCAGATGCAGAAGACTCACAAAGCGGCAGACTGCTGAGCTTTTTGGAAGAACAAGACGATGTGGGGTTGGACGAAAAATGCAATCTCGGATCAAGAGAAAATGCTTCTAAAGCAAGAAGCAAACACAAATGACTGATTTCTTCAAAAAGGTGTAGTTTTACAGTTATGCTTTTGGAATTACATAATACATTACAGTATTGAAACAGTACATATGTATTAATTGTTCTGTGTATCCTTGACACCTCTCATACGTACAAAGCACTTTTCTGTTTTCATTAACAAAATGCATTTTAGGTTAGTTTTGAGTGATATACTAAAATATTAAGCGTTAGTTAAATATTTCCTGCTGTTTATTTTGTTTTATTGTACATAAAACGATTTTTCAAAGTTGGAATGACTGTTTTCTATTTTGCTATACCCATTTTTAGCCTTTTTTCGGATTATATATGATTTTTGTTATTCGCGACGGCTGCGCCACCCAACTCCGTGGATATTCGGGAGTGTACTGTATGTATGTATAGATGTTACCAGTAATATCTCCAGTGAAATCTGAAAATTTTTGTGAGTACAATACTTCCTTTATGAAACTTTTGTTTATTCACAAAAAACTTTATAATGAAGTAATTTTTCATGTTCTGCAAAAAGTGTAACAGCAATGTATTCGAGAAAGGTTAAAATCAAGAAAAAATTATCCAGTTACTTTAACACAATCACATAAAATAATTATGATAAAAAATAAAACTATTTAATTGGAAAATAATCTGAAAATCTTTTATGAAATATCTAGATTGTCATTTATAAAACTCCTAACAGATGGAAATATGATCTTATATATTTTCAGATCTCCAAGTGTTAATTATTATTTCCAGAATTAAAAATCAAAATTTCTTTCCTTAGTAAGAGAAATCAATCCAGATCGTATGTATTTTACAAGCTTGAAATTTCAGTTAAATTTAAGTCCAAGTAATCAGTTAGCGAATAGCATACATACAATTTTCTCATGTCTCAAAGCCTTAAAAAAAACTATGCTGATAATTTATTGCTAAAATTCTTAAAAGGCGTGTGTGAAAGGTTTCCTTCAATAAGAACTGTAATTTCCCATACTCTACTGTAATACTGAAATATTAATATAGCAGACCTTTCTCCCTTAAAAAAAAAAAAATATTTACCTTTCTGTCCTCAGGGTCCAGTTTCTCCAAAAGCATAAGAACATTGTTACAGTTAAAGTACCACTCGTGTGTCGTGAAATATTCCAGACACTGTATGGCTCTATGAAGTTTTTTATACAAAGGGACAAGTCTGTAAGAAAGAAACCATCATCAGTATATTTTAATTATTTTAATCTTTCATTTTATAAATCATTTTTAATTTCTAATTCTCTTTTACAACACTCACATTGTTAAATTTGTGTAGCTAGAATTATTTGTAGGTTTTAATAGGGCTTACTACTTCTCAATGTTTCAAATTGTTATACCTATTATTAAAATATTTTACAATATACTGTGCTGCACATAGGTTGATCCAAAAGTTTCTGGTCTGATATCCTTCATAAAAAAAAAGCGAGAAAGAGAGGGAAGAGAGAGAATTTTAAGTTTTTTTTTTTTCCTAATATGATTTCCTTGTACCTCAATACACTTTTCACATGTTTTAAAGAGCCCATGAATATCTATGCCCATTTATGCCACTGCATTGTTGAAAGTCAGTGGAGTACACATCTGCAATAGACATTGTTTGGGGATGTGATGTTATTCACGTAGAATGTGCAACATAGTTGTTTTAGATTGATTCAATCTTCTTGTTAGCTCCCTGAATTTTAATCTCCCATTGCTCAGTATTTCCTGTGCACATAAGCAATATTTTCAAATGTTACTATCTCCAATGATTGATTTTCACGAGAATCATAAGCTGCAGATTCTCAGCCCATGTGAAATTGTTTCACCAGTCCTTTCACTGTAGAAAAGGAAAGGTATGAATCATCATACACATACACAAGCACCGTTTTATTTCTTTGGGATTAAGACCTTCTTTAGTCAAAAATTCAATCACAGAATAATACTGACTCTTAAGCATTTTAAAGCAAACTAATGCATTACTTCATTCAGCAAACAGTCAAAAATGAAGACCAAAATTTCACTTAAGAAAAGTACTAATTTTTTCATTTAGTATTCCTGCATAATGCCTGCAAGATAAACACATTACTGACACTTCTTTTTATATAGTGAGGGCAGAAACTACTGGACATATCTACATAAAATTTATTGCTAAATCAAAATTATATTGTGAATGTATGCTGCAATATGACTAGGCAATAATAATAATGAAAAGTACATAAATCTTTATGTTAATTAACCAGTAACTATGATTTGAACCTTTACTATAGCTTCTTTCCATAATCCTCAGTAATGCAAATTAGTTGTTTGTGCATTTAAGCCAAGGGTTTGAATATTTAGCGTTAGCTTGCTGTTACTTATTATCACCAGTTCTGCCAAAGTTTATTTTTGGCTTTAGCATCTTAAAAACTGACATTTAAATACGCATTGTTAACTATCTTGGGCCAGCTTAGTCTACTTTGTGTTGTAGTCTCAGACCTACATTTGAATTTAACTTAATCCTATGTTAATTTAAATACCTGCAAGTAAGTAAAAGTTAAATACCTGCAAGTGGAGGCTCGTTACAAAAGAGTAAAAGTTAAATACCTGCAAGTGGAGGCTCGTTACAAAAGAATAAAAGTTAAATACCTGCAAGTGGAGGCTCGTTTGTCACTCTTCATTTAAGCGTTAAAAAAAGGTTATTTTAACCTTCTTAAGTCCTGTTGATTTGTTTCAGACTAAGCAATAACTCACTCAGTGCCATAATAAAAAGACATTAACACAAGTTTCTATATACAGCAGAATCCTACAGGCATACAAATAAAATACATTTGTATTTGCCAACTTCATGTCAAAATTAGAAAATTTCAGGAACAAAAAAAGGCATACCAAGAATTTTACAGAGAAAATTGACACCTATCTGAATATTTTTAAACAACTGCATGGGGGAAGATACCTGAAATTAATTTTGATATATTGAGAGTAGTTTTTTCTGCTTTCACTTAAAACCACTCAGAAACTGCTCTTTATAACATTCATCATTTTGTCTAAATTTAAGAATCAAGATATACAAAAATTGCCAAAAATCATGAAAGTAATTTTAAACACAAAAATGGGAAATAGAAATGTTTCATTTTAATATGTGTTTATTTTAATATTATGTGTTTATTTTAATATTATTAAGAGTAATTTTAATACATTATCTTACTTTAATCATATTTTAATGACATTCTTATATTTGTGGAGGAAAAAGACTATCATGAAATTCAGAAATCCTACACTTAAACTTTTTGTACACAAATAGGAATAGGGTTTAAAATATCGTGAAACTTGATCACATAAACAAAAGAATTCATATCCTCAAAGAGAAGGAGCATTTTTGACGTAATAAAGAGAAAAAATTCAAAGAATAACCTCAAAGTCTGCCATGAATGCACGCTTAAAATACAAGATTTGACAGCAAACTGCTTAATTAGTATAATTTTTGGTCTACTTACAAAAAAATTGCAAAGTTCATAAAAAATAATATTATTTACACATATAGTTTTCATTATTAAGTAACTCAAACAAAAAATGAGCGCAAATTTGCAGACATGTACACCTTTATAGGCTGTAACATAAAAAGAAAAGTTTGATAAAGAAACAAAATCACATACTTTGGTTTATGACCTGTAAGAACAGCAACTAAGTCAATAAAATATGCAGGAATATGATGATACAGCATCACAGATAGATAATTCCAGATTTTACTATTTGTAAAACTACCATTAGGGTATCGGAATATCTCATGGCTTGGATGCCGCAATATTAATGGAATGGCTAACTGTTCAACAGCTCCCCATGTTACTTTGTTGATGCTACCAGAGGAGCAGTTATAAACCATGATACTATTTGGCCTGTTAAAAAAAAATGCAGTTAATTATGTATATAACAGAACAGTAAAAAAAATTAAAAGCACACAAAATATTTCATTACTCCTCAAAACAGAACTAAGCTTCTATAATTTTTGCTCAAAGGTAATAAAATCAGATTAGCTTAAAGAAAATATAATCACGCCCAGCTATAACAAAACCTGGCTCATAACAAAAGTGGTCTCATAATATATATATAATGCTATTTTATATAACTAGAGAAAAGGTTAAAATTGCAACAATCCAATATAAGAAACTTAAATACTTCTTTTTAATTGACACTTTTTTTTCCAGTTTTTATAATTTTTCTAAAATTTTGTTAGTTCAACTGGAAAAAAAAAAGTTATAGTCATTTATGTTTTTAAGATAGTACAGCATTTCCTCGTTGAACTACATGATGAAATTAGAATAAGTTACACAGATAATTAATAAGGATGTTTTGAGAAAATGATGCAAAATGTAGAGTGATATAATATCCAAGTGTGAGATTAAAAAGATATTTGACTGGTGTTTGACTTTAAGATTTGATGATGATGTCAAATTGTCACTATCCCACACATGATTACTAATACAGACTTGGTTTGGCACCTACTATTACTCCTATTATTCCAAGCACTGCAAAAGAAATCCTTAAATGACTTCTAAGTAAATTTCTTTTAACATTTCTTCAGCAAATATATTATCATCAATCAGCTCGTCACAAGTCAGAAAAGAACTTATCAGATTATAATTCATTGTTCAGCTCACTTTGAATGCACAGCAGGTAAGTAGCTGCAATTAACAATGTGTACTTTAACCTCATGACCGACAGCACAAAATACATAAAATCAGACAATTTGATTCAAATGAAATCATAAATTGATGAAAGAATAGCAATTGCCGCATTGATGTACCACAAAATTTAAGTGCTGATATGATAAGAAAGTTCCCCACATATATTCAGAATAAATGATTAATGCACTGTAAATGGAATCATGATCAGATGGTTAAAGGTATTCAAGATTGCAGCTTTGCATCAAGCAAACTGTTAATGCAAACTTGGAAGCAAACTGTTCACCAATTATAACAACCATCATAGACTTACTTCTAGTTAGTCCTTTTTATTTTATAAACATTAATCAATAAACCATCAATCATTGGACTTCTAGCTCTGCAGTATTTTTCAATGATGTAACTAAAATGAATTACAGCAGAACGTTCATCCAACTGGATCTAGCCATCACTGGTTTAAAAAAACATAAAAAGGAAAACAGAACTAGCCAACTCAAACTGAAGAAACCAAGCTTGTAGGTAATCACTGGCACATTTGAAGTTTAAATTTTTCAACAGACAGCACTTTTTAAGAAATCTGCAGTTACAGATAGATTTGTACAAAGAATGTTCCAAGCCTTTCTACTACATGTTTGCAATGAAAGGCATGGAAAGTCTGAAAGTTAAATATTGACAGCTTTAAACAGTGCAAGCTATACTGTCACTAAGTTTCTATAAGACTGTGGCTTCGTTTTTGGCAAGAAAACAGTAAAAGGAGCATCTATTTAGTCATTAGAGGACAATTTCAACCATCCTCCAATCTTTTGTTGGCTTTTTTCTGCCATTTCACTAATTTTCTATCATGTAACTCTAACCTTTTAGATGTGATTTATTTATTATTTTTTATTATGCACACTGCAGGATGCCAATAATTCTGCATTTCTTGAATTCTAATATGTATAAATATAAAAAGGCCTAATATGTTTTAATTAAATTTTCAGACACATCCTAGTAGCAACTGATTTCAGGTTATGCAAAAGCTGTTTCCTGTTCCCAAATTCAATACCAGTAATTAAACCTTTCATGTATACATTTTAACTTTCCTTAAATCAATTTAATAGTCTAATTTCAGCATCCGAATATTTTATGGCACTCTTGTTCATTACAACATCCCAAATATTTTCAACAAACTTAGATTCAGGCAGTGAAACGAAATAACTACACTTGTTTCTTCTGAAACATTATTATTAATTTTGTCACCTTATGAAGTTCCAGTGATTGGATTGATTATTTTGCAGTAGTTGAAGAAGACTTGCTTGTTATCATTTCAGAAAAAAAATGAGCCATCAATAGGTAACCAACCACTGACTATCGGTATTCAAATTTCATTACAATTTAGAATACAACAAGAACCACTACCAAAACATTGAGGTAAATGGCTATCTCGCCAAATTGGTGAGACAGTTTCAAACTGCCGATAGTTTTTGTTGCCACCTTTGGCAAGAAATCGCCGAAAGTCAGCAAACTTGACGTCCATTTGGGAATATCGTGGTCCAATACCTGCATAACTGATTGGTCTGATCCATGTTCACTCAGCCCTGGTTGAAGTGGCCTGAAGCATATTTTTTTCCTGATCGAGAGGCTAACACAGTAGCAGAGGTATGATACAGCACTGGATTTCCAGCTTCAAAGCGACTCTTCAGTTACATTCCGATCAAGGAAGGAATTTTATCTTGACTGTAATTAAGAAACTCTGCAAACTGCTCGGCATAGACCTAACCCAAAAGATACCTTTACATCCAGTCAGATGGCATATATATCAGACCAACAGACCATACAGAGGTTTAATCAAACGATACTCAATGACCTCTTGCTGATGGTTTCCAGAAATCAACAGTACTGGAACCAGAAGTTACCTTTGTTGTTACTGGTCTATCGCAATGCTGTTCCTGAGACTATCATTTGTTCCCCATTCCAGATGCTATTCAGTCGGGACTTTCATCTGCCTTGAGATCTGTTGTTTGGTTGCTCTATGGATGCACTTTCATCACCTGAGGAATACATTCAAGATCTCTTTGGTCACTCTAGTATGCTCCTTACACAGTCCTAAACAGGCTGAAAATCGATCCATTAGTCAATAGTTTGGATCTATAAGTCATCAAGTTCTAAAGCTGTTCATTACAACAGACTAGCCCTTGCGATGACCACACTAGGTAGTCTCAATAGAGTATATAATGTAAATAGGACACTGAAACCATCATCTTTTGTGTGTATAAATTTGTAAATTCAATCATTTATTTATTGATTTAATATCTGATATTTGTTGTATTTTGGTACAGCATTGATTTGCATGGTTATAAGTATGGCTTACTGTCCATGGATTATATTGTCTAGTATGAGGAGTATGTTATGAATTTTGTATATATTTAAGAAATTTTATGACAAGACATTACATACAAAATATAGTATCTCTCATATAATGTAATATGAAATGTCTCAAGAGATGAAGTGCCACCTGAAAAATAAGATTACAGAGGCAGGTCCATTTAAACACTGAGGAATGGCTATGCACCAAGCAGGCAATCGTTCTGACGACTAATTTTTGTTAACAGCCAAAAGTCACCAAACTTACTGATCACGGTGTTATTTTGGTTCAATCTCTATACAACTGTTAGACCAATTATGTTACCTAAATGTAACTGTAACTATATGTGCCTTCCAGCAATTTTGAGAAATTGAAGGTACTGGAAATTTCTCAGTGGCCAGAGGAAAACTATACAAGATGGAGAGAGCATCAGTTCTCGGTTGTTTAGTTGTGTTTGTAGTACTGAGAGGTCTATGTATGAAATTTGTCTTTTAGATGGATTTAACATTGTGTTTAACAATCTTAGCAGTTTGAAGCGTAACTACCCATTGTATTCTACTATACTGAGAAAAGCTAGCCAAGTACTTTTGTGAAAAACTCCAGACCTGTAAAGTTTTTATTTTGGGAATATAAATTTTATCAAGTTATCATCAATTCTGCATGCATTCAATCCATTACACACATGTGTGTACATAACAATGTATACATATTGCACCATAAAAGAAAATTAAATTCTAAAGTCCACATACCTATGACTTGCAGTGTACCAAGCAACAGTAATGACTAGATTGATTACCACATCTACAGGAATAAGATCTGCTATACTTGATGATTTACAATGCATGGAACGTAAAATGCCTTTACTAGTCTGGAAGAAAAGGAAAAATTATTTATATATGCTAATTATATAACAGTCAAACCCTACCATAGTGAATCTGCAACCTATACCCCCACATAAAAAATGGGACTTTTGGGTTCCATCCAATTTTCTATAGGCTTAAATGCATTCTTTATGGCTATAGCGAGTCTCCAAATAGTATATTAAAATCAGGTATAACAAACTTTATGCATATCTTTAAACTTTTGGATTTTTTTTCTTTTTCCTGTTTTAAATGAAAAATTACTAAGCTTTTAAATCCTCTATGTTTAGAATGTTAGGATCCACATTTGTCTGAAGGAAAGTGAAAGAAGTTTAAAAAAAAACTGTTCACTATCAATCTTTTATATTTAATTCTACATTTTTCTGCACTCTAAACAAAGGCTATGTAAAGTTAATGTAAAAATTTGTGGTGCTTAGAGAACCAAGACACACAGTTAAGCATATCTTATGCCACCATACATATGGTGGACTGTACATATGGTGTCTCTGACCACCGAGTCAAAGAATTTGAATGGGTTCTCTGATTTTATTGAAGTTCCCCCACCTCTCCATAGTTGTGAAACACGGCTTGGTTCAAAGTTGATGCTACGATGGAAATTTTTGTTATTTAGAGAAAGCAGCAGTAAATAGATTCTTATAAGCTTGAGGTTCATTAGTCTTACAGAATATAAATTTTTTATCCTTATTGGTTTATTCAGTTTCAGCATTTAAAATGCTGTTGAAGTTCCATCTTTGAAATAAGAGTGAATTGCAATCTTTACAGTATTTGTAAGATTTATGTACATTCTACATAAGGGCTATTGGACCTTTGCTCTGAAACCATATACATATATACATTGGGAGAAATGATTGCATATTAACTGGACACGGGATATGAAATCAGTGATTAAATTATCTTCACTTTTCTCTGACCTGGCTTATTACAACTGCCAGTGATAGAAAGAAAAATTCAAGTTGTGCAGAGCAAACTTCTCAGATCAATTCTCAATATGCTGTGCTATGTAACTAATAGATAAATCCAATTAAAAAAAAGTTAAAAACTGATCCTACTGATTCAAAAATTATTGTAAATTCACACTACTTAATTATTGTAAAAAATTATTGTAAATTCACACTACTTAATTAAAAGACTGACTGCCTCTTCGGATTCAGAAATTAGCTCCTGACGAAACTATTATTCAATATTAGATTACAAAAGATTAAAACCGTTTTCCATGATGTTAACTGCTATACTTTGATTTTGGAACTTTCACCAGATATCTATGGACTGTAAGTGCCAGATGGCACTATAAGTGTCATACTCTACAATTAGCCTAATAGGTAATACCAAACTTTAAATTTCTTACTTATTCTGTGAGATGAATCTCTCAATGAGATCAGATTCTTGGCTCTTAATATTTATCACCTGAAACATTACATTACATCAATATCTAATGAATTATTTTTAATGTGTATCAAATTTCCAGTTACTGAAGCAGTTCAGCACTTATAAAGCAATACCATGATTTCTACTTTTTAAAAAAGTTAACTTTACAGAATCAAGAGTTATTAATTGATATCCAATTAATATGTTCATTATGCTTTACTTAGTTAAATGAGAAAAGTTCTTTTTTAGTTGGTCTCATGAAACTTGTAACTGCAATTATCTCTGTGATAAAGATAAAGACTTTTTTGCCTTCAACTTAATAAAGTATTATAAAATACACTCACTTCCAAAAGTTAAGTATGGAGAGGAAAATCCTAGTTTCCGGAGGCCAATCAGAATTGAAGAGAACGCAATTCACTGCAGAAGTAGATGGAAGTATGCAAATATGTTAGGTAAAAGCCAATTGCGCTTTCATGTCAAGAAATATGCAAAAAAGGCAGTCTTATAAGAAGCCAACTTTATGAAGGGCTACAGAAGTTGATTGTAAATGCTGATAGAAGGTGTTTAAAACTTTTGTGCAATTTGTTTTCAAGATATACATGTTTATATGACCTTCCAGAAGGCGAATGGAAGATTCTGAGCACTGGCGTGCTGTGGGGCGAATTGAAGCAGGACGGTCGATCACACATGTTACTCCTTTTACTCCTTTCTTCGGCGTTCAACATTCTCTAATTTCACGTTTATGGAGACAATTCCAAACCACACAGACAGTTGTCCGAAGGCCCTAGCCGGTTGCCCAAGGGTTACAACCCTCACGGAAGATCAATATATTGCTATCGTAGCCAAGCGAAATCGCAGAGTGGCCTCCACACATGTGACATCTATGGTTACAGCAGCCATTGGTAAGGCGATATCTGCAGCTACTGTACACTGAAGATTACATACGAGTGGACTGTACATCCGGGTACCTCGAGTTTGTGTTCCTCTATTCGTCCAATCAAGAGGAGCACGATTACAGTGATGCTGGGAACATGTCATTTGGAATGTGTCTGACTGGGACAATGTCATGTTTACTGATGAGTCAAGATTTGCTCTGGAGCCAGATGACAAGCATATAAGGATATGGCATGAACAACAAACATGCAATTGGTCCCAAAACATCACCCTACATCACACATTCCGAGGCGGAAGCATTATGGTGTGGGCAGGGATTTCATTAGGATACAGCACCGAACTGCACATCTTTAAACGGGGTTCTTTGACAGCTGTCCGGTATCCTAGAACCCATTGTGAGATTGTATGCTGCAACAGTTGGCCCTACTTTTGTTTTAATGGATGACAACGCACGTCCCTATAGAGCTGACATCGTCGATGACTACCTGCAGAGTGAAGGGATTGCGCATATGGCGTCGCCAGCATATTCGCCCGACCTTAATCCCATTGAAAATATTTGGGATACTCTTGGCCGTGCTATATCTTCCCGTTTCCCACCTCCAGCCACTCTTATTTAGCTGGAAACTGCTCTACAAGAAGAATGATGATTGCTTAATTTTGCCGTAGTTGACCACTTCATTGAAAGCATGATCACAAGGTGTAAACTTTGTATACAGATGAGGGGGCATCACATACCCTATTAATGTCCTTTTTTTCATTTTATGCTGTTTATTTTCACTTTATACATAATTCTGTTTAAGTCTCTAGTATGTCATTATCTGATAACTTACAAAAATTTAATATTGTATTCATTTTTGTATAAAATTATTGATTTTGTTTTATGCATAAATATATATGCTACTTTCCTGCCAAATTTTGTGTCAATCAAAGCAGTATTTGTTGATTTTTTTTTGCCTTTTACATCTTCGTGCTTAACTTTTGGAAGTGAGTGTATTATATTGCTATATTACTTACACTTTTTGCACCATGAGAATGATATAAAAAGTTTGATTTTGTATCCAAAGATAGCATTTTAACTCCAGTCACGAAACAGCTTCCTTAAAGTTGCTTTCCTTATTTTTTTCAAAAAACTTTATGGCTGGAAGTGCAAGAAATAAAGCCTTTAAGCACCTTTACTGGATACTGTGTAAGGGCCAGTGAGGTTTAGAGCATTAACAAATTCTCAGCACTGATTCTTTTTAACACAATTCAAAACTATGAGTTACCTCTTTATTTTTTTAACTTAGCCTTGCTTGAAAAAAAATTACAACTGTTTATTGCAGAATGCTGGAAAATTACTGTCACAAACCTTTAGCATAAGCCCAAACTATCTACAAAAAGGAAATGAAAAATGCATGGATTAACAACACTGATAGCAGATCATGCCCTAGTATTTGGGAGACGTTTTTATTCCCAAAAAGTGCATAATTTGGAGTACGTAAACATTATTAAAATATCCATAAGTACAGTGTTCATTTGTTTAAAACAAATCAAAAGTACAGCCAATTACCTTCTGTTTCAAACTGGTTCAACCGATGTTCTTTAACGCACTTTAAAAGCTTAGATTTTCATTTCTAATTATGTTTATTATTTTGTTATTTACAACCCATTATTTTTGTTTTCAAAATTGATTTAATTCAAGTAACCAATGAACCTCCATACCACACTATTTGAAAATACAGGTAAATGTTTTTTTAAAATTACAGTATGGATTATTCCTGTTCTTTTCATCTCTGTAAGTGCTCTCAGATTAACCATAATTCCAAATTCAGTGTAGTTGACGTTCCCACTATTATACCGAGTAAGTTATTTTAAAGAGGCAAAACACATGAGGGCTATAGGCCGAGAAGAAATGCCATTGCGGAAGACATTTGACAGAAAACTGGCTCATATTCATGTTCCACAGGGAAAGCCATGAAATTCAACCATGAATCCAACCCACTTACCTAAGTTCAAAACTAGCTTTAAATAACAGTAGTCCGCATTCATGACAACTCAGTCACTGGTAAGGGCCTGGTAAATCAGAAGTTGACTATATTTATTTTGTGCATATTGATCCTTTGTGGACAAGAAAAGAATTCTGCATGTACAATTTGCTGGATATACATGGCAGCTATCTGCAACAATTCAAACTAACACTTTTTTTTTTCAAACCTACTAGGCCTAGATATTCAGATGACAATAATTTAGTACTTCTTTTCAAAATCAGTAAGATGCTTGTATTTTTTTTTTATCACCCACATATCCAGTATAAAATCTAAAGTTCCAGATGAGGGGCTCCCTCTCTGGAGCTTCCAGGAATAGATTTTCTTTTCTATAAGACTGAATGTTGTTACTACAGAATTTAATTCATGGATGTTTGTAATATCTTTGCAGCATGGAGTACTTAAAATACTGTCAAGCTAGAGGCCCCCTTGAGAAGCTATCTGT
>KK119611.1:1411817-1452718 GCA_000611955.2 Stegodyphus mimosarum | reverse complement strand
AGCAGGATAATGCCCGTGCACATGTTTCTTAAGACTACAAAAGCCTTCTTCAGACAATAACAGGTTTCACTTCTCCCATGGCCTGCTTATTCCCCGAATATGTTGCCTTCTGAGCATGTCTAGAATTTCATCGGTTGGTGACTCATTCATACAGCTGGTGGGAAACACACTAAGATTAAACTCTGGCACCAAGTCGAAGACATATGGAATGCCATTCCCTAGGATTACATTCAGAGCCTGTATGATTCAGTGCCACGACGTGTACAGGCTATCATAGCTCAGTGTGATAGACACACAAAGTACTGATTTCTGAAGTTCATTTGGTTTTCTTGTCTTGTAAATTTGATCATTTATTTGTACCACTATCAGTAATGTACAGAATAAATTTCGTTCATTTCCAACAATTCCTTCATGGTGAAACATTTTTCACAAACATTAGTATATTAATTGCATTATAACTTTATACAAAGATAAAATAAAGAAAAAGAATATAAAAATTACTGGATGAAATGTAACCTATTGTTTGGCAATAGAAATTTTTAAGAATGATAAGAATACCAATGTTGAGTATCTGTAGCTCCTGGTTTTGGGAGAGAACTGCATCAAGTAGTGGCCTAAAGTACATATTCACCCAAATTATTTCATAAATTTTTTAAGTGTTTCTTTATAGTAGTTTGTTTTAAAACTTTAAAATATTCTAGTACAAGTTCCCTTTGACTTTCTGCTTTAATCCCCCACCACAATTACTCACAGGACAATTGTGAGATTACTTAAAACTTGTCAGACTAAATTCCAAGACTTTTATGATAAATGTTACAACTGTAACGCGAAAGTTTTGTTTCCGCCAGTGGTACCAGAGAGTCAGAAAACAAACTTTGAAGTGAACGGTCGGTTACTCAGCTTCTCTCAATAGAATTTGATTCAAATGGGGGAATTATCCCCATCTTTTGATTTAAAATTAATTTTGAACCATGTAAATATTGTAATATAGCAGATGTGCGTAAATAAAAGTCATTAAGACCTATTTTAAGTCATGATTTGAGTTTGGATTAGATTTTGAAATCAAGACAATTGTCTGCATTTTAGAATTCGTGAATTAGAAATAATATTTTAGTGGCGTCTCAACAGCGGGACGTTTGAATTAGAAACAGGAAGATTTAGATGGATGACCAGTGAACAGGTAAGCAATTATTGTTTTCTTTGAAAATGTGAAAAAACTGAGTTTCAACATTGTGATTTTTCAATTTTAAACATGGAACCTTTAGAAAAAATTGAAACAGAAACGTACGAATGAACACAGTAGCATTCCAAAATTAATTACAAAAATAGAAACTTTGTTATCAGAAAATACTGAAAACACAAACATTGAGGAATTGCAAGAAATAGATGAAATAATTCATGAAAGAGAAAACACGTTGAAAATACTGAATTCACAAATCGAAACTCACTTAAATGATGTTAAAGAATTTGAAAAAAATATTTCGGCAAGTGATAAATATAATGAACAAATTATGTCTGCAGAATTTAGAACTAAAATAAGATTAAATAAATATAATGCAAATGAAAATTTATCTGTGAAAAATACATCAGATGAAAATTATTTGAACACATCTGTTTCTGAAATAAATTTATTGTCAATGGCTATGAAATTGCCGAAGTTAAATATTCTGAAATTTTCAGGAGATGCAGGAAAGTGGTTAGAATTTTTTAACAGTTTTCAAACTGGGATTGATCAAAATAAAGCATTAACCAAGACTGAAAAATTTGTATACTTGAAATCTTTAATGATAGGGCAAGCATATAATGTTGTTGAAGGATTTCAGTTAACCAAGCAAAATTATGATTCTTGCTTGAAGAAGAAACGTAATTTTGCTTTTAAAAGAATGCTTTGGTAAACCAGAGAAAATTATAAAATCACATATCAATAATCTTTTGAATATAGAACGAGTTAAAAATTCTCCTAACTTAAATGCACTAAGAAGATTACATGACGCTTGTGAAATAAACATTCAAAGCTTAAGTAATTTAGGTGTAACTTCGGGTTCTTATGGACACTTGTTGAATCCAATATTATTGAAATTATTGCCTCATAATTTGATTCTTGAATATCATCGAAAGCTGGATCTAAAAGAGAATTCTGATGTTACAGGTTTAATTGCTTTCTTGAAAAAAGAAATTGCATGCCGCGAACAAACGTACGCAGTTAACAAACTAAAACCAAAATCCTTTCAATCGAACGGAAAGAATAAACATTTTGATAAACACAAAAGTAATTTTAAATACACAAACAATAAGTTTAAAGTAAATTAGTCGTCAGCTGCCGAATTATTAGTTCCTGTAAAAGAAGAGAATCGTATTTTTTGCAAAAATAATACACATTATAGCGAAAAGTGTAATATGAGTGTAAACGAAAAATGAAATTTATTAAAAATTCAGGGAAGGTGTCATTTATGTTTGGACATAGATTATCAGATTGCTCTGAGAAAAATTCTTGTGTATACTGTCATAAAAAACATAATGCAGCACTTTGTTATAAAAATGAGAATACCCCTGAAAAATCGCAATCAAAAAGTGTAGAAAATTCAGCGTACAATCATCTTAATAACGGAAAAAATAAAATTTTTTTGCAGTCGGCCACAGTAGAACTTAAAAGTAGGTCACGTAATAAATTAATTCGTTGTTTATTTGACAGCGCTATTCAATGCTCATATATTAAGAAACAGCTGTCTAAAGAAGTGGGATTAAAAGTTGTGGGAAGAGAAGAAATAATGATTCACACTTTTGGATCTCAGGTGCCTAAGAAACAGAATTGCATGCAAGTAAAAATGAAAAGCAGTTTTGATAACGAGGAATTAATTATTGAGGTTTCAGAAACTAATAAAATATCAAATGCTGAGCTAGACTATTCTCCCGAAAATATTAAGGAGTTGTTAAAAGTTAGGGGAATAATTTTAGTGGGTGTTGATCACGAATCATTAGAAAACGTGCCTTTACTCATCAGAGCTGATAATTACTGGAAGTTAGTAAAGGGGAAAATCGAACATTTGAACTCAACATTAGTTACAATGGAAACCAAAATGCGTTGGATTTTAATGGGAAAATTGTTTGATCATATCAAAGAAAGGGAAAACGTAACTCATGCTGTTGCAGTGACTTCTTTATTAATTCACTCATCGAATATTGAAAATTTGTGGAAATTAGATTTATTGGGCATTCGAGACCCTGTTGAAACAATATATATAAAGGAAATGGAAGTTGCCTCATTGAATTATTTTAACGAAACTGTTACCTTTAAAGAGGGAAGATATGAGGTTTAGTTGCCTTGGGTAATGCAAAAGGACAGTTTAAGTCAAAATTTCGATATCATTAAACACAGCATTTAAACAGTATTACACATTGGTTGATACAAAAGGGCAAATTCGACGATTACGAAAATGTTTTCATAGATCGATTAAATGACGGAGTTATAGAAGCAGTCCCTAAACACAAAGTGAATAATCAGTGTGACTGTTTTCCGCATAAAGGGGTGTTCAAAGAAACTTCGACCACGAAACTGCGAACGGTATTTGATGCTTTCTGTAAAGACAAAAATTCTCGTTCACTTAATGATTGTCTAGAAAAGGGTTCAAATTTGTTGGAACAAATTATTCCTATAATTCTAAGATTTCACAAGCATAGAATAGAAGTTATTTCAGACATAAAAAAGGCTTTTTTGCAAATATCGGTGAATAAGAATGATCGATACTTCTTACGATTTTTATGGTGGAAAGACTTTAACAGGAAAGAACTTATGAGTTTTTAGAAAACGAGTTTTTTTTTTTTTTTTTTTTGATTGAATTGCAATCCCCTTTTATTGGCTGCTGTATTAAGCCACCACATTGATCTGAATTCATTTGAATATCCTGAAACAACAGGAAATTTAAAAGAATCATTCTATGTAGACAACTGCATCACATCGGTTCCTGATGAGGAAACGCTCAGTCAATTCATCAAGGAATCAAAAGAAATATTAGATTCTGCATCATTCGATTTGAGAAGGTGGGAGCATACTCCTCTTTTGAAATCAAAAGACAGTACAGAATCTACTCCAGTGTTGGGAATTTTGTGGGATAAGGACGATGGTCTTTTCTGTGATGTGAAGACTGCTACAGACAAATCAATAAATCTTACTAGAAGAAACATATTATCTGCGGTACACCGCATTTTCGATCCCATGGGATTTCTTTGTCCCATAATGCTAACACCTAAACTACTTATACAAAAGACCTGGTTGTTAAAAATTGGTTGGGATGCAAACATACCTGAAGACTTAGGAAAAGAGTTCTATTCGTGAATTGATGATTTGTCACTTTTGTCCTGCATTAGAATTCCAAGGGCTTTAGATATAAATGGAAATGAAAGTCTTAGTCTTCATACGTTCTGTGATGCAAGTAAACAAGCATATGGATGTGTGATTTGTTTAAGAAATGTAAAGAATGAAAGTATATCGGCACATTTTCTTCTAGCTAAAAAGTAGAGCGAGCCCATTAAGGAAAATGACCATGAATTGTCTAGAATTGTAGCCTGCTGTATAGGAGTCAGACTTGCATCTCTTGCTTTACAAGCACTCAAATTAGACAATGTTAATAGGAACTATTGGACGGATTTAAGCATTGCTCTTTCTTGGATCCAAAGAGATGCCTATTGGGCACCATTTGTTGCAAATAGAGTAAAGGAAATATGAAATTTTTAATCGAAATCTGAATGGCGGCATACTCCAGGAAATTCAAATCCCGCAGGTATACCATCTTGAAGGTGTTCGATTAAGAATTTTGTGAAATCTCGGTGGTGCCAAAGGCCAGAATGGCTTATGAGAAATGAAGATTGGCTAACTAGTGAAGTGATTACTAACAAAGAAGAAATTATGAAAAAAAAAAAGCAAAAGAACATTATTTCGACTTTGGCTAGTATCACTGCTGAAAAATGGTATCTGAATTATTTTTCTAGTTACTTTAAAACTGTGAGAATGATTTCTTGGATTCTGAGATTCATAAATAATTGTAAAAATGGAGAAAGAAACTTTGACAGAAACCTGAGTGTTGAAGAACTGGACATTACTGAGAAGAAATTATTGGATAGTTCAACAAGAAGCATTCTCTAAAGAAGAACAGTTGAAGGACATTTTACTTATAGCAATGGGGAAGGGATTTAAGATTGAAAATGAAGATTTTGAGAAGACATGATGATGGAAACTTCTGGTGCCCCATTGTACTTCCATCCAAACATGAATTAGTAGAAAGAATGATACAAGACTACCATTTACAACTCTTACGTGCAGGTTTTGTGTCAACGTAGCAGGATCACTTTATTTAAAGGAAAATAGAAAGGCTTGGATCTTGCTTTTTACCTGCGGAGTTCTGTGCGGTTCATTTAGAATTAATCAAAAGCTTATCAATTAATGGATTTTTCCTCTGATTTTGAAGATTCATAGCACGAAGAGGACGGCCTAGAGTGATATGCCACGATAACGGCACAAATTTTGTAGGGGCAAGGAATCTACTCTGATCTGCTGACTGGAACCAAATTATCAGAAGTTCTTCAACAATCAAAATTCAGTGGAAGCTTAAATACACCAACTGCAGCATGGTGGGGTGGCTGGTGGGAGAGACTGGTTCAGATTATCAGGAAATTATTGAGAAGAGTCCTGGGTAAAGCATTACTATCATATGAAGAAATGTTAACAATCACATGTGATGCAGAAGCAAATATCAACTCCAGACCATTAACATATGAATCAGAAGATTCTACCAATTTATGTGCACTAACTCCATCTATGTTTATTCAAGACATTCGAACCGAGGGTATTCCGGATCTGGACAGTCTGGATAAAATCAACTTGTCAAAAAGATGGCAATACCACCAAAAGTTATGTGTCGAATTTCGTAAAAGATTTAGAGATGAATATCTTGGACTGTTAGTACATCGACCAAAGACTGTACCTTTGCAAATAATCAAGGAAGGTGATTTAGTGTTTGTAGAGGACGATAGAAGAAAAAGAACAGACTGGCCCATGGGTTGTGTAATCGAAACATACCCAAGAAAGGACAATAACACCAGAGTGGTGAAAGTAGAAACATCTAGTGGTGAACTGTTACGATCAGTTCAAAGAATATTTCCAATTCAGATAGACCATAAAGAATCTATCTTTGAGCTCAAAACTACTGAATCATCCACATCTTCAGGAAATACTGGAAAAAAAGAAGACTTAGTAACTGATACCAAAGAGTGCGCACTTGAAAATTTCGATAAAAACATTCAGTAGATATGGTAGAAAATTTGTGAAGCCAAAGAACTTTAACTAATTTTAATTTGTTTTCAGTACTACTATTATTTGTTTTCACTTTTCTTTATTCGTTTCTTTGAATTTTGTATACAATTTGATTTTATTCGGTTTTAGTGAACTAATCTATTTACTAGTATTTTTCAGAAAAGAATTTTTTCCCTGTTGTTTAAAGAACGCAAGTTTTGACTATATTAAGTAAGTTTAAAGTATTCAAAATATATGTTACGCCTAGGTGAAATTGTTAATTTGTGGTAAGATTTAAATTTCTCATCTTATATTGCTATTTCAATTTTCATTTCATACTTGTTTTGATTTTCTCATACTTTGTCAAAAATCAAAAGGTGGGAGAAATGTTACAACTCTAATGCGAAATGAGGGAAAGTTTTGCTTCTGCCAGTGGCAACAGAGAGTCGAAAAACAAACTTTGAAGTGAGTGGTCGGTTACTCAGCTTCTCTTAATAGAATTTGATTCGAATGGGAAATCATCCCCATCTTTTGATTTAAAATTAATCTTGAACCATGTAAATATTGTAATATAGCAGATGTATGTAAATACAAGTCATTAAGACCTATTTTGAGACAGGATTTGAATTTGAATTGGATTTCAAAATTGAAAGCTCTCCCAAAGAGAATCGTCTACATTTTAGAATTCATGGATTAGAAATAACAATAAAGGAGAAGCATTCATTGCCTCAGATTAATGCTGGAACAAAATATAGTCTGAAACAGTAACGGAAACCTCAAACCACATTTATGTTGCATCATATTCGAAAATATGATCATGGTTATTTAAACAAATGGGCAATTCCTTTTCCTGAAGGAATTTAATACTAGATTCAGCATTTAACAAATGGTAAGTCATAAAATCCACCTTGGTTCTTCTGTCAAAACCTTACAAGAAATATGTCACTGGATCAAAAAATTTTGAGTGATAATGTTTGGCATGATTTGTGGTGTAAATTTATCTGGCACATCTCCAGACATTTTGAATGACCTCTTGATGGAAGATTATCAGAATTCTAATTATTGTAGTCTTACTTCAGGTATTGTTACAAATTTAGCAACTTGGATAAGTTTTTGTTTAGTGACAGTAATAAAAGTGATAATTAACAGTATGTGGTATCTTGCTTCAACACTGAATGTGAAAAATCTGTCACCAAAAATCACAACAGCCATCTATATCCCATTGTTGACATTTGAAAGTCTAAGGATTTTAGTTATTGGCAGGTTTTAAATTAGTAGACTTTTCAATCTCTACTGTACTATTTACGAGTTATTTAATTATAATGGCAGAGATGCTCTAAACATCAAAAATGATTTTCTATGACGAAAAAGAGGTACAAAGGATGGAAAAATCACTAACTAGGATAAAGTAAATACACAAGTAAAAATTTTTAATTTTATTTCTCAATCAGGACAAACAATTTAATCATAGGGGGCTGGGCTCTTTCTAGTTTGATAAAAGACAGGAACAAATGCAATAAATTCTGCCTCCAAAATAAAAAGCTTTATTTCAAATTTTGCAGCTTTTTGTGTAGGTTTGATTTCAATTGTTCACTGTAAAATCAGTAGTATTCTGGTTTTTTGGAGCAATTACTAATATGTTAATGGATTAAAGGTAAAGACACTTACTTATCAATTTTATCTTTAAAACACATTTTTCTTTAATGCTCATTTTCATTTTGATTCTTTAAATCAAGTTAATGAAGTAGTAGTTTTAAAGTAACCTAATGCATTAAAATCTTATGAAGTTATGCATCTTAAATAGGTAACTAACCAATTAAACATATGTACTTAAAATTTGTCAGTCAGTCATTAAATAATTACATTTTTATTAAGAAAATTTTTCTAAAAAAGAATAAAGAAAAGAAAGAGCAAAAAAATTTTTTTAATCTGAAAAGTTTGATTTTAAATTACGTCTCAAGGGGACTCTTTTTAACATTTAGTGTCTTGTCTTATCTTTATTTATTAAATATCATGGTTCTTCACACTTAAACCATAAAATTCAGTTCAAGAGCAATATCGCAAAATAATTTTAAAATGAGCATATCTTTAGAATTTCCAATACACAGTCTCGCACGCTGGAGATAAAATTTTTTTTTCTGTACAATGTTGCTATTGCTCACTTTGAAATTCTTGTGTTTGTTAATGAAAAATTCATTAAAGTTTTACAAAATATGAAATTGATAATAAACAAATTCCAAATTTGGGCTTCCAGATGCCATATTCGCAGGAGGATATGTTATTCAAAATTTGATGGCTCTAGGTACTGTTGTTTTATCACAATGCAAGAAACATATATATGCATTTATGCAGATTTTTCATAATTTAATTTCTTTAACTATAATAATATAGGGCGATAATATTTGTCGGGAACAATCTGAAAAATGAAACAATGCTTACAGTGAATCAATTAAAAATGGCAAAACGAAATTAATAATCCTTCTGGGAAAATTGCCCCCTTTGGACTAATAATTTTTTTAACACACTCTTATGCCTTTCCAGGAGACGGATTTCTCTAAAAAATATTCTTTCATTTAAATGGCCTACATATGAATTAGTATATATTTTACTTACAAAGAAAATATTCAAAATTATACAACTGAACCAAACCTGTGTATTACGAATACATTTCAAATAAACTGCATTTTTGCAGTTTGCATGCAGTGCATCTTTTTTTCTTTTTCTCTGCAGGCGGCTGATTTAAAATAATTGTTAATGTTTTTGGGAGGGAAAACAAAGCACACAATCATAGCCTAATTATTATTAAGATTGACAAAAACATATAATTATACATAATTTACATTTTATAATTATATCTAACTATATTTTTAAATATTATATTTGAAATACGCAACTTTTTTATAATGGAATTAGAGAAACAATCATACCGGATAGGGTTCCTTCCATGCAGCAGTTACAATTGATGGCCGAACAATAGCTACAGGAAGCGCCCCACTCTCTTCAATCAATAGAGTTTCTGCTAATGCTTTTGTGTATGTGTAAGTATTAGGCCTGCCCCTTATCAAATGAGGTGTTAGAACTCCCACCAAATCTTCATCCATCCATCTGCAATAATAAAATATTAAATATACTGGGTGCAAAATGCCTTATATATATATTTAAAAAATAATGATATTTTATGAATTATTAATCAATCTGATTATTTTTTCAAGAAATTACCAATTTATTTATTACTATCCAGACTAATTTGATCAATCCGTTTCTGAAATGCAAATAAAATGTTATCCAGCTATATAATAAAGACTTAACAAAAAATTTTTCCTTCAAAAACTTCTTTAACAGAGTTCGGTTTCAATGTTTCAAGTCAATCATTTTTTTATAATACTGAAATAGTATACAGAAAAAAAATTCATTTCTGTAAGATAGAAGCAATAAAAAGAAAGGGCAACTACAGCTTTAGGAATCCATTTTATACCATGTTTACAAGAAGCTTCCTACTGATTTCAAATGCATGAACTTTCAATGATCTTTCTATCAGAATTCTCATTCTTCCACATAGGAACTGAGTCAATAACAAATGGCAATGACTCCACTACATTTTGCCAAATAGTCCACTTAACAGCCAAACAGTTTTCATTATTAGGATAGTCTAATAGCACAGTTGACCAGAACAGCGCAAGAACTGATGGCAGTGAAGCACCAAACAGGAATTGAAGGCATGGAGCACTTTGCTTGTAGCAACTTCCACTTCTATGGTAAAATTTCATACATCATTTCCAACATGATGAAAGCTATTATCCATTTAGAAGTTGGATAGATAATTATGGAAGTGTCAAAGAATGCCCAGTGGTTAAAGACATACATTTTCTCTTCAATTCAATCTCTAAGGTTGTTGCTAGGAGGTTGCACAAAAAATATAACTGCTTTAACTGTTTCTTATTTTTATACGTGCACCTTTCATAAGTCATCTCAAAGCAGAGTCAATTTTGTACCATAAGCATTCTAGCTGCTCAACAGTTATGGAATGCCTGCTGCAGGAATTTTCTTTCAGTATTCTGGTTAGTATTAGAAGGAAGGTAATGTATTAACGTTTCCTTAGCAAATTTCCACTGGGAAAAACAAAAAATCAAAAGGAGTCAAATCTGGCAAGACAGAAGCATTGCACATGGTCATCTTGTGCTTCTTTAGCCAACCAATAGCCAAATACCATATATTTCTGAATTTGAGCTAATCTATGTATAAGCTGAAAGTATGACTTTGTTGCAAAAATTAGCCAATTAAATTTTCCCTATAAATTCAGTTATATATATCACCAAAAGCATGAGTAATTGACTATTTAGCATGGGTAGACTTACACAAGCTCAATGTAGTGCCAATTCAACTTCCTTTCCAACAATAGGATAGAAGCAATGTAGAAAAGGTGGGTGTTTTGAATCATTACTTTCTCTTCCTTAAATTGACAACTTTGAGGCATGCACATTATTCGTTGTGAAATTTGCAATTCATAATTGAGATAACCATCCTCAAGCATTCAATCCCCTCAGGGGTGCTTGTTTTTATGAACAATATATAAATTTCATCAACATATACTACGATAAAACAAAAATAATATTTCTTTAATTATTTAAATTATATTTTTTGGAATTATATTATTTGTAAATGATTTTGAACTATCCATGTAAACCAACATCCACACACTTCAGCATTAAAAAATTAGCTAAAAATTCTGGGCTTATATATGAAAATATACAGCAACTATTTTTAGCTAGCATATAGAACACAAATGAACAAGGATCATATTTTTGGTTCTTTCTCCTATCAGGTAATATATAAGATATTTCTGCTTTGCAAGAAATGATAATTTTACAAACAAGTAAAATCTACTCCTTTCTGAAATACTCTGTACTTTGGAGTTCATAATTTGCAGTTTTCAGAATAACTCTGTGAGTTGCATAATTTTCCTTGAATATTCCCATCAGGCTTACATGGAAAAAAAAAAAAAAAGGAAAACTAATACAAAAGTCCAACAGCACCTCATGCCTATTTTAAGCATTTCAATCCATTTCAAAAAAGTAAATTCTCTACCATTATTTCATCATTTAATAAGTACTAAATAATGTAATGATATAACTAAATATTATATCCCTTTCACATGCAATTAAAAAAGTTATAGATTAAAAATATCATCACTGCTTATAGGTTATGACGAAGATGACAGACAGGATCTGTAAGTTAATATATATACAGTACAAAGTCCGAGATCCAGACTCGTCAGCATTTCGGCGATTCCAGATTCGGTATTTTTTCAGATAACAGATCATCAATTTAAATCTAGTACAATGGCATGCAGAAATTATACAATTAAAAATATGAAATAAAGAGCATTTATGATCTAAAGGGTATCAAAATTTACAGAAAAAAAGAGCTAATATTTATTTGTTTACTTTATTAAACATTTCTTTCAAAGTAAGTTGTTTAAGTTGCTTTGTTTTTTAAGCTAATACTTTCTCTTTATAAACAGACATATTTCTTGTTCAGTTACAAAGTTCCACTGCTCAAGTCCTGTAACTGCTGTGCCAAGTATTCCGATTAACTCATCAATTGAAAATTTTTTCATTTTCAATAACCTCTGTCACTTTCTTCACTATTATTATATTTTTTGGATCTAGAACCATACTACAGATTTTGCTGTCCATTAATTGATTGATGATTGGAGCACTGTCCTTGCAATGGAAAACTTCTGTTATATCATCTTCATTTATTACCGCTTCTCCACATTTCTTTCAAAAATCCATTAATTGCAAAACTTCCCCTTTGGTTTGCAATACCTGAAAACCTTCAAATTCGTGACTATCATCTTCACCATCCTCACCATGAAATATGGTAGCTGGCCATAAATTATGCCAAGCATTTTTTAAAGTATCTGGAGACACATCCTCCCATGATTTTGCGATGCTCCACACATCGCAGATTTTGTTAAAATATTTGAAAAATTCTTGAGTAGTCTTGCCATTGTTCAAGAAATTTAACATGGACTTTAAAAATTCTACTTTATATTTGCTTTCAGTGTGAGCACTATTCCGATATCCATAGGCTGAATGACAGATGTACAATTTGTAGGAAATAATAATACAGATACATTATCTTTCACTAAAACATTAAATATGAGTTGAGCAGTTGTCTACAATCAAGACAATTTTTACGCAGGTAAAGCATCCAAATTCAAATGTTGCTGAGCCTCTGGTATAAAATTACTTTCAAACCAATCATTGATTAATGCTTGTGTCATCCATGCTCTTTTATTTGCATGATATATATAGAGCAAAATCAATATTTCTTTAAATGTTCGAAGTCATGTAGTTTTTCTGATTGCGAAAAGTTTGCACTTGTGCATTCCTGCATTTGCACATGCTAAAATTGTTAGTCTCGCTTTGGAATGTTTGACACCAAATAGAGTCTTTTCTGTACAGGTTACCAAGGTATTTCATGATGCCAGAAAAGATCAGTTTCATCAATGTTGTAAATTTGTTCTGGAGATAATATTTCATTAGTAATGAGTTCAATGAATTCATCTGCAAATAATTCCGCAGCTTCAGTATCAGCTAACACTTTTTCACCTGAAACTTACTTGCGTTACACCAAGGGGATTTTAAAATTTGGTTAACCAACTGTCGAATATGTGCACTCTGTTTTTAAGTTCACTTCTTCAAGAAATATTTTGGCTTCAGCCATTAGCACTGGACCCATCAATGGCATGCCCTCGCTGTGACACTGTCTGACCCATTAAATCATCACTTTGTCATGATCATCACTTTTAGCACAACGAACAATTTTTCTGTTACTTATTGCGAGTGGGGTGTCGGAGTCCACAAAAAATTCAAAAAGTTCATCTTCCTGTTTTCTTACGTCATATACAGTTCACTTTCCAATGGCATACTCCTTTCATATTTTTGAGATGGATATGCCTTTATCCATTTTTTGCAGCAATGCCACTTTTTGTTTAATGGACATTGAAACATGCTTTCGCTTTGTAGATTTTTTTGAAGCTCCAGAATTAAAAACTTCCCAACATAATCAAAAGTTCAAGCTTTAAATTTCATAAAATTGCTGTAATAATTGAGTCTTCAAAAAATATTAAGTCTGCCAAATAATAATCAAATTAGAAGATTAAGGAGCAGCACAGTCTGCTACATTAACTGAAATTCTTTAGAATCAGTAAAGATAATTTTAGCCTAGCTTAATAGCATCCACTATACATTATTGGCTATGTATCATAAGATTGGCGACAAAAGACAAGTTGTTCCGCTAAATTTTGTCATGCTTCTACCACGTACTGAATTAAGTCTGAATTGTATAAGTTTAGTTATTTATTATACCTACGTCTATTTCTTGCACATGCTTAAGACTAATCGAAGTCCTGAATAAATAAACTCTCATATATACTTAAAAGGCTTACATAGGGCCGATGCTAGATACTGCCTGATGCAGTCTCTGCATGTCATAAATTCTGCTACAAAGTACCTGCCCCCAAGTTCTAAATTTTTACCGCCCCTAAACTTTGGATCACAGTGCTTTCCCTAAATTATAAAAATTTTGTCATTCCTTAATTTTGCCACTCGATACTTCTCCAAATTCCAAAAATTTTGCCTTCCCTAAATTCTGCCGTTTGGTGTGGCCATACGAGCTCTGACGCTGGTTCTGGATTTTTGTGAATAACATTTCAGTTATTCATAATTCAAATAACACTAAATGTAATCTTTTGGCCTATG
Organism: Stegodyphus mimosarum; assembly: GCA_000611955.2. Lineage (NCBI taxonomy): Eukaryota > Metazoa > Arthropoda > Arachnida > Araneae > Eresidae > Stegodyphus > Stegodyphus mimosarum. The sequence goes on along the minus strand of KK119611.1, from coordinate 1,438,663 downwards.
AGTTTCATTAACAAAATCTATTTTTAGCACATAAAAATTCATTTTTGTTAAATTTTTCCTCATCAACATTTCTTACCGCATTTAACTGTAATCATTGCCAAGCGTAATGTCAACTTAAAAGGTTGTCATACTCTTGTTATTCAATTACTAATATCAAAAGAAGTTTAGATATCACTGCATATGCCATTACTCAAGTTGTCATGTATTGGCTGCATGAGCCATTACTTAAGTTGTCATGTACTGAAAAACATGCAGTGATGAAAGCAAAATATAATAAATAATGATTCGCCAGGTCGACGTCAGGGATATAAAACACTAGTAGGTGTGAAACCAATGATGTTCCTATGTAGAATGTTTCGGTTTGAGATAGAACAGAGCAGCAGATACGCAGCTACGGAGCCAAATTATTGATCTCACAAATTTATGCTTAAATGATTGTTTCTTCAATAATGAGGTATTTTATTTAGCGCCTAAGTGAAATTAAGAATCAGGATTCTTCACATGTTTTATTATAGGAGGAAAAATCAAATGTGCGTGGGTAAAGCATACAAAAAAAAAGATTGTGGCTTTGAGGTCTAGAATTTAGATCACTCCGGATATTGGATGCCCCGATCTCAGACTTATTATTGTATTATGTACTGTATTATTTCTTACAAATTAGTTATTATTGTATTGCACTGTATTATTTCTTACAAATTACAATGAACTTTTAAGTCAGTACAAAAAGAAAAGATATAAAACGCATTAGATTTTATAACACATTCGGTGATTGTCTGATGTAGCTGAAACTATACAGAAAATAATATAGGATTACAAACTAGTTGTCATTTAGCAAAATTCAATTTAAAAATCTTTACTAAGATGTCAATAATACATTTCATGAAAACAAAAACAAAATTTTCCCTTGGTCTTCTAAATGCCGATATTCTAGTTAGTTTACTGACAAATAATAATCAGATGTTAATATTTAATAATAAGTTAATCTTTTGGTTAATTAAATCAGTAACAGAATATTTAATAAGCTTCCTTAATAAACTGGGTACTTCAATATTAGTTGAAGAGACAATCTCAGAAGCTGTTCCAAACTTTTCTAGAAAGATGCACCTCCCAGGGGAAAGTTAATATGGCTCTGTTTTACTTCAATGTAATTTCAGATTGCTTGATGCCAGAACATACACACACTGCATCATTTCTTTTGAACTGCACCATTGCATCGCACCAGTAGCAATCTGATGAAATTTTCATTGTAATTGCTAAATAAAAACCACGGCAAATCAAAAAACTTGTTTGTCAACTTGCACAAGACAAAAATGTATCCTTATTGGCAGTGTAACAACAAAGACCTAAATATCATAAATTGTCCAAAAACAGACATTGCATCATAATATTCAACACAGAAATATTTTACAATAAAGATTTAGAAACATATTTACTCAATAGTATCAACAATCTTTTGGGGAGGAACTGGTGGTGGATATACCACTTCATCAACTTGCTCCCGGTCACAGTTGCAATATGCAGTTGATACATGTATTAATGCCTAAAAAATTTCTAAATTTTACAATACATATAAAAATTATGTTAAAATACAATGCATGTTCTTAAAACATACATACAACAAATATATGTGCTCACAAACTTTTGTAGTCATATATGTCTGATAATGGCAAAATCATAAAAATCTCCTCCTTTCTGAACAAAGCAGTTTAAGCAGTACTTTCTGAAAAGCAGAATTCTTCTAAATAAAGCATTTATAAAAAAAAAAGTTAATTTGCATTAGTTTTTTGGGGTATTTCAATGCACATAAAAAATAAACTAGATATGCAATGTTCATAAAATCGAGTTTTATAGGCTCTTTTTCATATTCTCAAAACTAAAGTTCATAAAATATAATTAATATATATCAGTTTTTAATGTCTAAAGTTCATAAAATTAAAAATTATAAAAATCAAATAAAGTATAACTACAATATTTATGTTAAAAATATTCAGCTAATTTCTTAATACATAAGAATACACTGACACACACATGCACATATATATATACACATGCATGATAAGAAATATGTATCTCTGAATAATACCTTAAATTAGCAATTGCCCTGTAATTTCTCTTTTTAATTTGGCTCCTAATTGAAAAATAGCAATAAATTTTTGAAACTGCATCTTATATGAAAACTAATATCATATAATTTTAATCTTCTGTGCTGAGTACAGTTCTTAGCCAATCAGATTAACAAAACATTTTACTAAATGCTGCTGCAATCCAATTACACACCCTCTTTTCCTGTTTCCTCTGTCTTGAATAACTCACGTGTCTTCACTTATTCGTATTCTTCTATTGTTTTAAAACGTAACTGTGTATACAAAATGTGAGGTGATTATTGTACCCCATGTGTGAAAAAGCAATGTGTCTCCATTCAATAATAAAATTATGTTGAATGATTCAGCTGAACTGAGTCACGTGGTCAGGTAGTTTGGCAAATACTCCATCCGGTATAGAAATGCATTGGCAGGAGAACATAAGGTAGAATTATGGCTAACATGTGGTGTAGAAGAGAGAGAAAAGGCAAGAGCCATTTCCCAAGCCATGAAGTCATTCAGACAAAAATATACCTCCAGATTGAAGTTTGGTAGATCAATTATAACATTTCATATAATCAGTACTTGAAATGAGATAAGTAATTACGAAATGAAGAAGCAAATAGAAAAGAGAAGAACACGAGTGAAAGTGGTATAAATCCAACATTTTGTAAGATGTTAAGTGCAAAACTTGAAGAACAAAATTTGTAGAGGGTGTAAGCAGTAGTAGCTATCAATCTTGCAGTCGAAGAAGTTTATGAGAGACTGGACAGAGTGTATTAACAAGCACAACAGGCATTGTTGGGGGCAGAGCTTATAAAGGAATCTTACATTTTTGTTGGCTGAGAAAGTGTAAATTAACAACAAAAATAAAGTAAGTATGCAATTAGGATAAAGATTAATATATACTAAAAATACTACTCATGGTGAAGTAATACTGTACAGGGCAATTTTCTACTGAGAGCATCTATAATATCATAGTCCATGAATGGGAGAGATTTGTTGTTAGTAAGACTAATTTTACTGAAAACATTTTGACTATTCTTGTTGTGAATGCACTGATGAATTCAACATTAAGTCCTCATGAATTCTTGATAATATGTCTCAATGTGACATTCTGAAGAGTCTGTAGTCTTTTAAACTGAGTAACACTAAGAACACCTCAGACGAGATAGATGCAGGTGATGATGGGCTGCAACATCGTTTCATACAGGAGTAACTTACCAGGAGAGAGAACAAAGTGTTGGGAAATTAAGGAGAAGAGTGAAATTTTAGAAGCTCAAAACTTGCTACTAATAATGTGAGAGATTCTTTGGTCTAATATGACAAGCAGGTATTTTACTTGCTTGGTCCACAGAATAATGATACTGTACATACTGGTGGTGCTCACATTGATATTTTTTCTGGTAAAGAGAACTGCAAACTTTTCAATGTTAATTTTTATTTTCCATTTGATAAGACAAGACTCCACTCTATGTATATGTTCTTGTAGTGATTGTACGACTTAATGCAGAGATGGATTTTGTTCAAGGATCGCAGTATTGTCTGCATACATGGCTAGAGTTGTGTTACGTAACTGTGGGATATCGTTCGCATAAAGTGAAAAGAGGACAGGGCCACGGAATAAGCCTTGCGAGACAGCCGCAAGGATTTTCTTGCATGTGGAATACGTGTTATTATAGTGAACGATGAGGTATCTATCATAAAAATAGGAATTAATGATGTTAATGATGTAATCTGGGAACCCCAGAATAATTAACTTGTAAGTAACCCCTGCAGCCATATGCGATCAAATGCTTTCACCACATTCAGAAAAAGTGCTCCAGTGGTATCGTGATTTTGAAGTCCTTGTGCAATAAATTTCATCACCCTGTAAAGCTGGCAGGTAGTGGAGTGATTCCTTCTGAACCCATGCTGCTGTAGGATAAAGATTTTATTGTCATCTCTGAAGCATTTGACATGATGGAGTATCATTGCTTCATTAATTTTGTTAAGCATGGATAGTAAGCTAATCGGATGATATGCAGCAGGGTTCTTTCCAGGCTTCATGATGGAGGTAATGATGGCAGTCTTCCAGTTGGTCGGGAAATGTTCAAGCTTAATCATAAGACTGATAATTTTAGTGAACTTACAAATCATATTCTCACGAATTTCCTTGATCATCTTATTACTGACTTGATCCTCCAGTCCCGGACTTTTACGATTTTTTCTCCTTTTGATATATCTAAACACTTCTGAGGGCATGACAACAGGAATGTTACTGCGTGTTCTTGAGAAGAATTGTATATTGAGTAAGGACACTGTATGGTCTGTCTGAGGGTAGGACATGCTGTGAGTGCAAAACTGAAATGCATACTGATCTGCTAGCAACTCAGCTTTCTTAATTTTGATGCAGGCGATCCCATTAGGACCTATAAGGGGCGGAATATTTGTGTTGCATCTTTTATATCTAGAAACAGCATTCGAGACAGAAATCATCCACTGAAAGTGATTCTAAGTATCAGGTCCCCTCCAGTTGTGCTTTTTCTTTGATAATGGTCCTGACTTTGTGATTAAGTCTACTCATGATTCTTTTGTCATGCGGACAACATCATCTTTGCCAAGTTTTCCGTGCATGGTTTCCTTTTTTAATCAGTTCTTTATGGTAGAATTTTTACATAAATTTCCTTCTGCAGCTTCCTTGCTGTTTTCGGTGACTGCAGAGTGTAATTTATTCACAAATTCTTTAATCAAACCATCTAACTCATTCTTCATATGCATGTGTGGGAAAGTGTACTGAGTGTTGTATAGAGCTTTGTTATATCCTGCCGAGTTGGTAATAACTGCTCTTCTGTGCAGTGTACTGTAGCTATTAATGCTGATCTCCACCATGACTGGATTGTGGTCTGAAGAGAGTTCATTCATGCTCTCAATATAAATCAGAGCATTAATATTTTTTAAAATAAATAAATCAATAACAGCAGGTCTGCCTGCACTACAGTGCGTTTATCCGGAGCTGCAATTAAGCCTTTGGCCAACTAGGCAAGTTTGTGAATTACATTAATTCATACTACTATACATATATATATGTACATATTTATAATAAAATTATAATGCAAAACTAGTCAAATAATCTCTACTCTCACATATTGTTACAATCAATTATAATTAAAAACATATTCAAAATATAAGAATAAAATTTTAAATAACTAATCAACAAACCTCTAAGTGAGTCATCTTGTGGCACAGTTCAACTAACCTTCGGGTACCCAAAACATTCATGTCAACTGAACGTCTACAACAAAAAATATGATAAATATGGAACATATATCATAATATAAATTAAGTAATAATCTTGATGAAAAGTTTGACAGAAAAAAGAATTTTAAAAAGTCCAAGTTCATAAAAAGCACTGATTAACATAATATTCATAAAATGCATTGACTTCCTTTTCCTGGTATACAAGCTGTGTATAACTGGAAAAGAAAATCACTGAATGCGTAAATATGCAATAATAATTTAGGTACAGACATGATTGTAACAGCTGATGCAAATATATATATATATATATATATATGTATATAAATCTTCAGTCATAGTCAATTAAAATTCTATTAAAACTAAACTCAGTGGCACAACAGCCCTAGCGGGCCACAGCCTGCAGTGCCCTTTTTCTGCTTTCTTGACCTTCTGGGCCCTGAAGTGCATCAGCAGTACTCAATCCCCTCCCCCTTTTTATAATATAGCTGAAGTATGAAAGGACCATGAAGGACAGAAAGCTAGCAGGACAGAGAAGCTTAAAAGAAATGATTTGTATATAGATGTTAGAAAAGTTATAATTCTAACTATTCTAACTTTCTATTGGTTAATTGCCAGTTTGGTTTGCAAAATTTAACAGTGTTATTGGGTAAAAGTCTTTCGTATTGTAAGATCACATGTCATGATAATTCATTCTGTAAAAATTATATGACAGAAATTAATTCTGAAATCCCATAGTTCAGAGATTATTATAAGCATGTTACTATTTTTAAAATGAAAAGGACAAATAACCAAATGAAACAGAAGACTTTAATTTGTAATCAAAATGAGAAATTTTAAGTGAGAATTTTGTTTTACATAATTTTTATATTAAATGCATATATATATAAATTTGACTTTTGTACATCCATTTAAAAAAATACTGAGTGATTACTACCAATGACATCAAGCACATAAATAAATAAAAAGGACAGAAAATCTGAAAGGATTCAGATTTTAATGTTGCACCAGAAATATATTGCAGAGTTTTTTTTTTTTTTTTTCCCCGCTCTTACTGAGCATCTCAAGTTGCCAATTACTAATATGCTCTTTCAATCACCTTTGCTAACTTTTTTTAGGGGGAGGGAGGGGTTGTTTTTTCACTTTATTTTTAAGCATTGCTTTCTTCATACTTATGCCACATAAAATTCAAGAACAAAATTACAAAATGTTCAGAAACAGCATATCCTTAAAATTCCCAGCAGAGTGTCAGGGATTGTCACACTTTTTTAAATTTATATATATATATACACAGTTATTACATTATTTCTTTGAAAACTAACCAACCATTCGAGCAACAGTTGCCTAGAAGTGTTATCAAAAAAGTACACGATGATTTCAATCAGTCCAGCTAGGGTCATCTCATAAAAATATTTAATATTTCAAATTAGACATTTCATAACTTAAATGCATTTTTATTTAAATCAATCAGATTAAAAATTTTTTTTAATATTTTAAAGAACTGCAGTTATTGCTTTTCAATCACTTTGTTTGCTACTCAGTAAGAGAAAGATTAAATTTGAAAGATGAATATGTTATGCTTTACTGAATGGCAACATGCTGGCCTGTAAAAATAAGTATTCTATCTTTGGCAGTGGCAATGCATTACATTCGAACGGCTGGATTTACGGATTAAATTTGAAAAACAAATATCTTATTCAAAATAAAACATTTTTATCTCCTGTGAATCAATCTTTTGAAAAGATTGATTTACAGGAGATAAAAATGTTTTATTTAGAATAGTGATGACTTGACACTTTCAGAATGGCAAGTTTGTTAGGAAAACATTCTTTAAATTTGCACAAAATATGAACTAAATCACAATAAAATTCAAAATTCAGGTTTCACAATGCTCATGCCAGGTGGGGGACTACCTGCATTAAAAATTTGGTGTCTCTAGTACTATTTTACCACAATGTGAAAAACATATATACATAGATTCTTCATTATCTAATTTTTTTAATATTACATTGTAATAACATTTGGCGGCAACAATTAGTAATTTAAAGAGCAAAGTGAAATGAATTAAAAGTGACTTTCAAAATTAATACTACTTTTTTTCCCCCAGGGGCTTTGTCCTGAAGGACTATTGTTTTCATTTTGCGATTGTGCGGCTGAAAATTAAATGTCAGTTCACTTTTCAAACTGTTGCCACCAAATATTGCAGCCCTGTATTATATTTAAAGAAATTAAATAATGAAGAACATGCATAAATATATGTATGTTTCTCGCTTTGTGATAAAACGGTGGTACACAGAGCCATCAAATTTTGAATGATGGAATCCTGCTGCAAATATGGGCATCTGGAAGTCCAAATTTGAAATTAATTTTATTATCAATTTCATATTTTGTAAAAAGTTAACGAATTTTTGATTAACAAACTCAAAGATTTCAAAGCAAGCAATGGTATACAGTAAAAACACTTTTATCTCCAGCACGTGAGACTGTGTATAGGAAATTCTAAAGATATGCTCAGTTTAAAATTATTTTACGATATTGTTCTTTAACTGAATTTCATAGTTTAAGTGTGAAGAACATGATATTTAATAAATAAAGGTAACACACAAAATGTTAAAAAAAAAGCATCGTTAAAAAAAAAAAGCATCTTTGGATGTCATTTAAAATCTGAAACCTTTCAGATTTTCTTTTTGCAAAGTTTTGGGGGTTTCAAAAGAATATATTAGCCCTGTATTAAGTGCTATGTTGAATGATTCATTCTGGATATCTGTCTTAACAATATGTGCAGCATGAAAGTGTTGTCAGGACTTTCTAAAGAAAAATGGATGGTATTTAAAACATAGAAATGTAAGTCCAGGAAAATATCAATGCTATCAGGAATCAGATCAAGGATGAAATAGTTAAAATTTTGTGATAATAAAGTTACTGGTAGGTCATGATGGCATATAACTCAAATCATCTTTCTCACAAGCAAATCATTGCAGGTGCTGTTGTTACTTCATTGAATGCTCAATTTTCTGTAAGTTTTCTGTAGAAAATACTGATTAGGATTTAAATTTAGAGAAAATACAGCTCTATGGTTTGCAGCATGAAAATTGTGAACTTTCTTTTAAATAATTTTAAAATAACGCAATGATTTTTGAAATAATTAATTACACACACAATAAAATTCTCACACAAAGAAATAAACCACAACAGAAAACAAGTTCATAAATTTTTAAATTCAATAAATTACTTTAGGACTCAACATAGCATACTGTACAGAGACTATGGGGCAATTTTCAGTGTAATATACTGGGTGTTTCAAAATGATCTTTCCAACTTTGATCGTGTATAAGTCAGAAAAGAGACATGCACCTTGTGTCAAAATGTTCACACACACACCTAAGTTTAGTTCTATGCTAATACTTCTAACAAATCTCTCTCTCCTCTTTAATTTCCTTTGTTTTTGTCTTCATTTAAGCATTGAAGAAAGTGGCCACTCTCCCAAGAAATGGTACAGTATGTGGAATAGTCTATAAAGACCAAATCTGCCACCAGGTTCAACGTGCTACCAGGTAACTTTGGACTTGTTATAAAACCCCCATCAAATCCAACCATCCGGCAGTGGTACACGAGGTTCAAGGAAACCAAAGTGTCATGAAGAGTATGAATTCTGGACATGAAAGCATGAGTTAAGCAGATGTGGAAGGCATACAACGGGCATTTATCCAGAGTCGAATTCGTCAAGCATCTTAACAGGTGTAGCTACCAACAACCATGGTGCACAAGGTGCTACATAAGAGACTGAAGTTGCATGCCTACAAGTTGCAGCTGCTGCATGCACTTCAACGGTTGATACGCCAAAGCACAAAGCATTTGCAATCGAGATTCTAAATCACACTGCAAAGGACCCAGACTAACCAACTCTAACAAAAGTGATATTCTCAAATGAAGCATGCTTTCAGATGCCAGGATAGTAAAGTAACACTATGTGTGGCTAGGGAGATAAGAGAGCTCCAGCACTGGTTGGGAGATTGGGCACGACAGTTCAAAAGTAAATGTGTGGTGTCATCTACTTCATGAAAGTGTAGTAAAACCATTTTTCTTTGCAAAGGCATTAATCACTAGGACCGTTTCTCTGGAGACGCTGGAACAGTTTGCATTTCCACAAGTTGGACACCTGCAACCTGACATCCTGCTGCAGCAAGACAGTGCCCCTCCTCACTCAGCTGTGATCATTAGGAGGATTCCTTAGGATGGTGTTAGGAGGACACATGTCAAGGTTGCTGGATTGCTCACTGCCTGGCCCCAAAAGTATCCGCACATAACCCCATGCGATTTTTTTTCTTCTTTGGGGTTTTGTGAAGGATGTGGTCTACAAGATCCCAGCGTAAAACTAGCAAGAACTACAAGCTTGCATCAGCACAGCACTTCAACACATTATAGAGGACTTGCTAAGCTGGACATGGGTGGAACTGTAAGATCGCTTAGATATCTTGCGCGCAGATTGCGCAAACACTAAACTCTATTAAATGGCTATTAAAACTTTATACATATCTAAGCATTATGTCGCACACTGCACCTTTCTGTCTATCCCTATTTCTGACATCAAAGTTGGAAAGATCATTTTGGAACACTCTCTGTATAACAATTTAACTTCCTAGTGTAAGAAAAAATTGCTTTTAAAAAATTACTAGCAATTCTTTCTAATTATAAGCATACTTGTTACTTTTTAATTTTCCGGCAATATTTAAAATGAAACATAACAATCTCATGTATATATATATATATAATATCATAGAACTATAAGGAAAGCAGAAAAAAAAGAGAAAAAGAAATGGGGACGAAAAAGGTGGAAAAGAGTAAGTTATTTATATATTTCAAACAGTTATATCTACCCCTTCCACTACTGAATAAACAATAAAAAATCAAAATTTTCAAGTCATATGTTTGATATTGAAAAATTTTGATTGTTTGTTGATTTAACAAAAAAGAGGTCTCTTTCAGCCTGCTGCTTCATTATGAAAAGAGCTTTTTGGTGCAATTTTAAAGATAAAAAGATGCAAAAGAAGTTATGCTGCAGTACAGGTTCTTTAGAAATTGTATGACAATACAGCCATGTAGTCAACAACAGTAACTGGTGGCACAACAGTAAACTGATATAAGGGCAGGAAGGAGCAATAAATTAATTTGGACTGGTTTGGTCATGTAATTTTATGTAGTAAAAGAATCCAAAGTACAGATCATGACAAACTGCATTTAAATGGTATAAAAAAATTTAGTGAGGTAAAATAAATATATCAGTTCTTCAACTGCTATACTTGCTAATTACTTTGTAGTTCAAACCTTGCAGCAATGAATAGCTGTGAAGCAGGATTACTGAATAAATTTACTCTAGTATCAAGAGGAATCCATTACATATGCTCAAACAATATCCTTACTGACTTGTGCTATACAGGAACTCTCTCACAGATCCCTCATTACTAACTCTCGAGCCTTCAAAAACTCACTGGTCCAAGATGTGTATGATTAAATAACATACTGCAAATTGTATATCTAGGTGGTCCTGTGCCATTAAACAGCCTGTCTTAATTTCTACTTTCCTGTCACTCGAATCTTATCCAATCCTACTGCTGACCATTGCTACTCTTTAGGCCGCAAATAACTCAGTGCTGCGGAAACTGCTGTCTGCCTCATGTGCTACAGCTTGCAAGTCATCACCATTGCATTTAAGTCTGTCATCTCACATGCAATGATCTTCAGGACCACTGAGAGAATTAAGATAGCCTCATTTTCTTGAGCCTCTTCACTATTATTGCTTTATCAATCAGACCCTTACACACAAAATCCATGAGCAAATCAATTCAATGGATGGTTTCTCGATTTTTCCTAGTTTTAGTGAAATTGTGCGACTTTGCCGATATCCACTTGTTATAAAACTTTTGAAGATAGTCTTTGAATGGTTTATTCACTGATACATCCAATGGCTGCAGGAGTGATGCAAGTCATTCCGGAATAGTAATAGTGCAAGTCATCCTGGAATAGTGTTAGTTTGGTTCGTTTGTTTTTTTAGATCTTCTACAAGATGCCCATGGAAAATGTCCAAGATTAATAATCACTTCTTATGTAGAAAAGTGTCCAGATGATGATTCTAAACAATTTTGAGCTACTCTTTTATTGAGTGGGACAACATCCAATCCATCTCATGTACCTAATTATGACACCATGAGAAGGATTTTGTTTTGACATCATCTTAAGTTTAAAAACTGTGAAGAGCAGCAATTTCACACCATCAGCAGACACTACTAACATTACTATGCATTGCATCTTTTCATCTCCTACAGGTTTTATTAAAACAGAACAGCCCCCTTTTTGATTAGCTATAATATTATTCAGCTGTGTCAAAAATAAAAGATTTATGTTTTCTGTATTTCCAAGATCCTAATCGCGATCATTTCTTTACTGGGTCTCAAACCTGTGAAATCTAACATCTTTCCTTCGTAAACCTCTGGCAGACGTAGTGTACTATTGTTCTCCTTAAATTAGTCCATTTCTTCTTGTCAAACAATCAATCCATTCTTTGCTTCACCCTTCACTTTCATTTGTTTCATTTCATGCGACACATCTATGCCATCGTTTCTCTACATTGTCACATAATTCAACACTTTAACTATGAATTTTTGGAAATTTTCAGATTTTCTGTCCTGAAGTGCTCTTTGTTCTGAATTTGTCTTCCTTGATGCCTCTTTTTGTTTTCTCCAGTATCGAATCAAAAAAAGTTGAACACCAAACTGTCTACTGATGGGTTTGACACCATTAATTTCCATGAATTTTAGAACTTTTAATTGAAATGTTGTCATTACTTTCTTTCGTGTTTCTGAAAATCTGTGGTACACTGCACTTGTAATATGCACATGTCAAAAGAAACTTCATCTAACTATACGAATTCTCAACCTTAAATACAGAATCAAATCATATAATGTTAAAGCTACAAATATTGCATATAGCACAATGTTTCTGACCCAATTATATTGTAAATTCCCAGGGACAATGCCCATGAATGAATCTCGATCACAATTTCCAAGTGGAAGATTAGAGGAATGAAGGAGGAGAAAGGGGTGAAGAAAAGAGCTGGATTTTAAAAGATCGAAACCAGCAGGGGTAGGCAAGGCTGAGCAAATTGAATACACCGAAAAAAATAAAATATCAAAGGTAAAATTGTATATCTTTGATAAAGTAAATTAATCAAAGGTATACAATTTACTAACTAATAAACTAGCCTTCAGAGTGGAAGACTGCATGCAATAGAGGAAGGGGAAAATTATGCAAATATTTTTTTAATTTTCAGAACATAGCAGTAAAATGCTAAGGCAAAAATACACGAGAGAAGAAAATAAGCAAGGAAATACATATATAACATTATGATTGCATTCCTACTTAAATTTTATGTGAAGATTGTGTTTTGTTAACCAAAAAGTAACCTCTCATGAACAAAAACAAAATATTAGAACAAAACATTAGCATGAAAAGAAAGATGACATAAAGACTTACTTCAGAGGTTCATCAAATTTAACTGTAGCAGCAGAATGAAAGACAATGGAAACATTAGAAATAAGTAAATTTACATCAGACGGACTAATTCCAAGACCAGGTAGCGTTAGATCTCCATGAATGGCAACTAATTTTGAAATTGTACTTGGTTGTTCGTTTTTCACTCTTTCAAATATCTAGGGGAAAAAAATTTGAAATTTTGATACGACATTCTTTTTTAAGGAAAGCTTCACCCCATTATTCTATATATTTATCTAATTTCTGAATTTACATCTTCACAGCAATAAATAAAATTTCAAATATTTCTATGTAATAATTATTGTCAGCTATTCATTTTGGATCTAGAAAACAAAAATACCTAATGGTCAAAGCAAAAATCTCCTAATTTAAGAATATTCAATTATTAAATTACTTTTAATAGGTATAAATGAAATAATTAGAAAAGATTCTGACCACTATTTATTACATAAAATGCATGTAAAACTATTCATAGAGCATACAGTTGCTAAAACAATTAACCAGATATAGATATCTCAAAGTTAAAGCAACTAAACCCCAAACTAAATAATTATATGAATGATAATATATTTACCAAAAGTAAAAATTAGAACTCATCAAGCTATCTAAACTTTTAATGATATATTAACATTGAAGAAGCAATAAAAATTTTATGATATCTGTTCATCTTTTTCAATCAAATGAACCTGCAGCAAATCATATACCAAAATTTCTGCACCATTTCAATCATTGTTTTAAATTAAAATGATCTCAATGAAAGTACATTTATTACTTTTTTAGTATCATCAGTATTTAGTATGAAAATACTGCTTAAATGGTATTTCTGAAAAAATTTACTTCACATGGCTACTTATTAAATAAAACTACATATAATTTGAATAATAAAGATCTAACTAAGAAAATTAAATGTAAAAATCAAACATAAAAAGCTTTAACACCAAAATATTTTAAAGTAAAATATAAGTTTTGAAATAAGTACATATTTTTATTTTAAAATATGGTTTCTTTCTTTGAATAAATAAATCAAATTACAAAGTGATGATGATTCATTAGGTTTTAAAGTAGTATTTAAAAAATATTAAACGCTGAACAATGAATAACACATGAAAATTTTTTTCATATCATCAAAAATTTTCAATGTGGATTCCTCCAGCTACATGACTTAAAGCATTCCAGGTCTATCTGCACCTATCCTAGCATCTCACTATTGGGGCAATTAATGCAACGGTAATGCAATTATTGAACTCAAAATTTCCAGCAATGGGGAAAGGAAGAGCATGTAAACAAGGTTTTTAAGAAACACCCAAAGAAAGAAATTACAAACCATGAGATCTGGAGAAGTCATGCAAACGCTATTAAATCACTTTCAGTGTATTACCCAATCCAGATGCGTGGAAGTTTCGCATTGAGATAGCCATGCACTGTAGCACACTAATGAGGTGAAGCCCCATCTTGTTGAAAGATGAAATCATTAGAATCTTCTTTCAACTATGGAAACAAGTTCAACTGTAACAGATCCAGGTATGAAATACCTATCATTATCTGCTCAGCTAAGAAAAAAGACCTGGACACTTTAGTTTTTGAAACTACCACAAAAACACTGAGTTTAGAAGAATCTTGTTTGTGTTGCATACGAGTTTTTAGTGCACCTATTCAGACATTATGATGAATCACTTTTCCATTTAAATGAAATAAGGTTTCAGCCATAATTAAAAAAAAATTCTACCTCAATTGCTGCTTGCATGTCATCATAAAATTCTTATTGTTGAATGACACTGTTCAGACATAAGCTTTGCAATATTAGCACACAGTATAATTTCATTCACAAATTAGTTTACAAAATCTTCCACATAAATGGCTGCTGGAGTCGACTATGTGTTTATTGCTGTGGCATATACATAATTTTCTTCCTCCTCTTTCTATTGTTCCTGTAGAAACACTTGGACATCCAGTACCTCATGATATTTCCTGACCCAGTATCCAGATTTTGCACAAACAACCTGAGCTTTTAAACTATCAATGTGACTGCAGAACGCTTTGTTGCTATTGCAACTGTATTCTATACTGGCTTGGGAATGAATACTCTGTGATAAAAGTGGAAAAACTCTTCTCATGTTCTAAAACAAAGAAAACATTTTACTATACAGACACCACTACTGGAAGCATCTATCACTTGTGCTAATATTTGGTAGCTAATACAAATTTGTGATGTAAACTGAAATGTAAATTTGGATACTTAATGCTTATTTTCATTCATTATTCAACATGCAATATTTTGTTTTCAACATACAAATGCTTTAAAATCTGATGAATCATTTACATGAGCATTTTGAAGTTAGATGAATAATGTCAGAATAAATTTCAAGTATTCTTACCTTAGCTTTGAGGAGTTCATCTAAACGTTGTTTAGGTTCTTGACCATCTTTAGGTCTAAGAAGGAGGTATATTGTTTTAATTGAACTACAAGATCTGAGCAATTTCTCTACCAGAACCTATAAAATATAGTAAATATTAAAATAATATAATCTACACATATTACCAAAACATTACGATTGCAATGCTGCAGTTTTAGACCACAATAATAAAATCAAAATCTTCATAAATCAAAATTTGTTTAAAGTCTAAACATTTATAGCAGAGATTTTAATATTAATTGTCAGTATATATACAGTTAGTGCTTTCTAGTAAAAGTGATCATTCTGTTTAGTCACCAAATAAAATCTGTCTAGTCTATACAGGGCAAACATCAAATGTAACCAAAGGTTTCAGCAGTGGCTGCTTTAATAAGAAAGTATAAACTAGTTTTGTTGCACTTAAACCAAGATCTTTGCGCAGATGTTAAAGGCACTCTATATCAATCAAATGTTAAAATAAAAGTTTCTTTCCTTCTTTGGGCAAAATGAACTCAAAAAATCTACAAAATCTTCACTAATTACCTTATCTTAAGGATCTACATTTTTAGAGCCTGTCAAAAATTCATGATGATAATGTTGTCATAGCGTATCTCCATCATATTCAGCTAAATAATAACTAAAGCAACTTGACAAATGATTGGCCAAAAATACATAAATATTCACAGGTCAGGTGTGGAGTATGCCTTGGCCATTGACAGTATAACAATGACTTTCCCATTTAGTTCACTTTTACAAAAAAAAAACTTTCCAGTTGACAGAATCAAAAGTCTATCACCCTTCATTCCTCTCAACTCCAGCCTCTCGGAAGGAACATCGTAACATCCTTACAAGGGCCTAGTTGAATTATTATGTTTCTATCCTGAAATATCTAACAGTCACAACAACTTTTCAGATTAGCATTTTTTAACTATCTCTACAAAGACACAATACAATTAAAAACATCCGAACTTAATAGTGAATTTAAATTCAACAACAATATCTTTCGTAAAAGGTATATCACATCACAGTAGCATAATATTGTTAAAAAATATTATTAATAATTACAATTAATGGATATTAAAAGGAATGTATGTGTGGATGAAGATCACTGTACAATCAATGCGATTAATTATACAATACTGAGTCAGAAGTTCAATAATGATGCTGAAAAAATCATAAACATTATATCTTAATGAAATTTAAATAAATCGTTACCTTTCCCATGAACCCTGTAGCACCTGTAATAAGAATGCTTCTATCTCCATAAAATTTGGCCACTGGAGAAATCTGTTTTTCTGCCATGATGTCTAAATTATAAAATTTAAAACATATTAAAACACAAAATGTAAATTAATTGTTTAAAATATTTTACTGAAAATTCTCAAATAGTTTAAAATTTTGTTGATACATATACACAGAATAAAGACAAGATAAGAATTAAAAATTCATATTATTATTAATGAAATTATATCACAGAAATAATTTCATTCGATTTATATATTGTATCATACATAAATTAAATAAAAGCAAGTAATTAAAGTAGAAAAGTGTGATTTTTTCAACAATCTGAATAACCACCACATAAAATATGCCTTATTTTTATTCATTTAGCTACAATTAATATTTTACTTACCAAATTTCAAAAAATTAATTATACTATTTCAAATGGATGGCCTTTGAGAATTTCAGTTAGACAGGCAAAAGCTTTGGGATATTAAAAAGATGGGTTCCATTCTCTTCACTGAAAAAAAGAGGACAAAATTATTTTCCGAAATAATGAACGATATTTAAAAAAAATTTAATTATGACAATCTGAAATATGCAAGTAAAATAAATGGAAAGAGGAGAAATGAAAGTTAAAAAAAGAAAAAGAGGGGAAAAAACATTTTAAAGATTTCTTTTTTTAGCAAAAACTGTCAGAAGAATACATTTCAAAACTACTCGTATTAGGTATACAAAATTTATAAAGGAAATACAGAATGCCTTGCCTCCTTTCCTTCAACTCAGGTGCAAAAGGAGGAAGACAAACCCGATGACGCGATTAAAAATTTGGACTTTGAACTTCGGGATCATTTTCCCTTTCTTTTAGCAGAGTTGCAAGCTCAGAAAAGACAGTAACGATATTGGAAGATTTCTTAAACTTCGATAAAGAACTGTCGATGACGCTCTTGAACTTTTACCTCGGGTTTTTTTTTTCCTATGATACAATCAGCAATGTCATTCAAAATATTTAGTAATCTATTCATATGATCCGACAAAAAGTTAATGCCCCGTTCTACCTTAAAAATAGCGAATTTGCATCGCGAAATGTCAGCTTTACATGAATAGATAAATTAAAAATTGTGTTTATTGAAATTTGCTATAGATGGGAATGATGCAGAATCGTAGTTTAGAAGAAAAAAATCAAAGTGCAGTCAATTCTCGATTAATCGAAACTGTCAAGAAGAAACAGTTAAATCTGCTTATTACGGAACGAAGGAAAAATTATTAGTAGTGACAGCAAACTATGCCAACCAAATCAACTCTGTCAAAAGAAGAAAAGTAAGTCCAAATCGACATTTTTATGCGCCTTCTTAATTTTTTTGAATTTGAATTCAATGACACTGGTCAAGACATTCTGAAAAATTTTTTTAAATAAATACCATCTACAATTAGTCTTCCTTTATAATAATCTTCATTATTCATGGTATGTTCTTTTTGTTTTAAATACTAATTTAATTTACATAATTACTCGTTCTCCAGATTAAACTGCTTGAAAATAAAGGTAATTAAAAATAGTATATATTCCATAGACATTGTCCCTATACAGTGGAAGTAAATCGGGAGTAATCTGTCCACTGGTTTGCTAGCTCTTTCAGTTTCAAATTTAGTGGCAGGAGATACAAGGAAATAAGGAAAGAATCAAAGCGACTACCGCACTAGAATAGTTTTTGTGTGCTTACAAAAGCAAAAATATGGCATTTCTTTTCAAAAAGTATTTCCAATGGGGTATAAGCAAACTTTTCAATAACAAAGAAAAACAATAAAAATCCGAAACAGATCAGCTACTTAAAAATAACAAGAAAAAATGAACACGCGAAACTGCAATCACTTCCCGCTCAATCGACAACTTACGGAGACCATGGCACTGATAAAAATCAGAAAATGTCAAAAGTCAACCCCCCCCCCTTTTTTTTTAAGTCTACGAAAGCGTTTTGGTCTTCCAATAAAATAAATAAATAAAAATAACTATAGTGTAACTCCACGTATTCGAAATAACTAGGACCATAATCTCTGGGATATTTGAGAAGTCTAAATAATTGGGTTGTCTCCCCTTCCTCCAATTAGCCAAATACGTCATTAATATAAGTGCCCGAAATATTTTATTTCAGCAAAGATTATGGAGTTAACCTTTTGGCTATAGAGATTAGTTTTTAGCGTATTGAAGCCATTCAATCAACTACTCAATCAGTAAGGAACAGAAAAACCAATCGACAGAGTTTACCGTTTAATTTGGAGCTGACAGTCTCCTTTAATTACGTAGCAAATTTTAAATTATCATTGTAAACAGAATTTCTCTCAGCCTTATTTAAAGTAGTGAAAGCGTAGATGGTCCGTCAACCAAGAAAAAGGGTTAAAATTACAGGTACTGTACCATTTGCGCGAAATTTGACTTCATCAAACAGCCAGCTGCGCAAGACAGCGGACATTAACCAACTTTTCCATTCCCACACTTAATATACGAAGAATGAAGAAAACCCTGAACTGCACGATTTTGTTTTCCTTGCCCCTCTTTCTAAAAATCTGAATTCCCAAGAACATGGTTGCTATAAAAAGTCATTCATCCTTTTAAAGGACATCTTTGATTGAGACTACAAATCTCTACTTTCGCTTTTCAGATATTGTGAAAACTGTGCATACAATACAAATATTAAATGAAAATCTAGTATGCGCTAAAATAAAAATTAATTCTTTTAAACACATAACAGTCTTAACCGCTTAAAAGAATAATGATCCAGAACTTGTTAATGCTCCCTAGCAATTCAAAAATTCCCGAGTCGTAGCTTTTAGCTGCTCTAGATGGTACGATGAGAGAAGACTTCAATTAATTTAGCAATCGTTGAGTGGAATGGTGACGGCGTTACAATGCATAACGACACAGCTGCAATGAACAGTACCACCCATCATCAAGATTAATATTCAGTTTTATTTCTAAACAGGAACTATAGATATTTTTCCCCCCTGATTAAACGTGTCCCACAATTTTATATACGCAACAGCATCTTAAAAGAATTGAGAATGCAGGTAAGGGAAAAGACAAGGGTTAATCCAAGTATGAACAAACATAGAAATAGAGTGCGTATATAGCGGTTGGAGTTTTATAAGCTTGACTAATGTGTTTTAATCCCGCACAGCGTCTGGGCAGAGTTTTTCGATTTGCGTTTGCTGCAGGGAAGGAGTGACGTTGGTGCAAATGCTTTTAAGTTTTTTTTTTTAATTTTATTTTTAATTATGAATTTAAAGGGCTATTGCCAATTAAGTTAGTAGTTTAATCTTATTTAATTAGTAACTTGTTAATAATTCTCTTCATATTTTTACATCTTATACGCTGTTCAAAAAGTACAGAACCTAATTTTTAATTTTTTCTCATGTAAACCAATGAAGCGCAGGAGATTTTCTTCAGTGTAAGACGCAGAGGAGATATGCATGCGCATTCGCGAATTTTTTTCCCGCCGGCGGAATGCGTCAGTTGCTTGCAGTCGGCTAATGAATAAATACGTGTAGTGAGCGTTTCGTCAGATTTCAGTGTTCTGGAATGGTTGGAAAATGACTGAAAAACTTGAGCAGCGATTATTGCATCAAATTTTGCCAAAAGCTTGGCGATACCCAAGCAGACACGATTCGAAAGATTCAACAGGCTTTCGGAGACGATGCCATGAGCACCTCTGGCATAAAGGAGTGGTACAACCGCTTCAAAGATGGGCGCACAAGTGCGCACTCTGATCTTGCAGGATCGTCTTGTCACAGTCCAAGAAACTGCGAACACGACAACGGTAAACATCGGTTGGAAACATTACATTTTGCACAAGCATTTGAGCATGAGGAGTGTGTCCAAGAAATTTGTACAGAGGCTGCTAACAATCGACCAGAAGCAATAGCGTCTGGACATCGCACAGAACATGCTGGACAATGCCAACAGTGACTCCAAATTTCTGAACACAGTGGTCACAGGCGATGAAACACGGGTGCACGGGTACGACACAGAAACCAAGATGCAGTCATCACAGTGGCAACACAGACCCAAGACCAGAAATCCAAAACCAAACCAAAAAACCCATCCCCAAGACCAAAAAAAAGCACGGCAGGTCTACAGCAAAATCCTGTTAACCGTCTTTTTCGACTCCCATAGTATGCTATATAATAAGTACGCCCCGCAAGGCCAAACCATCACAAAGGAGTACTACCAGGAGGTTCTTCGTCGCCTTCGTGAACCTCTGCGGCGCAAACGACAGGATCTGTGGACAGCGAAAACTTGTCAATTCAATCATGATAATGCACCTGCCTATTCTGGTAATTTTATTCAGGCTTTCCTCTCCGAAAACAACATTCCTATGGTTTGTCAGACTCACTATTCACCCGACATGGCCGTTTCCCAAGATAAAAATCCCACTAAAAGAGACCCGACTTGAGTCAAGAGAAGCATTCCGTCGCATTCCGCATCATGCGGAATTAGACTCTATTCACACGACATGGCTCCCTGTGATTTTTGGCTGTTTCCCCAAGATGAAAATCCCGCTAAAAGGGACCCGGTTTGAGTCAAGAGAATTCCTCGCATTCCGCATAATGTGGAATGCGACAGAACGATTGCTCATCATTAAAAAATTGCGTTCCAGAGGTATTTCCAACAATGGCGGGAGCGCTGGGAGAAGTGCATCCATTGCCATGACTACTTTGAAATGAATTAGTTTTTCGGATTTCCAAATCAATAAATGCATTTTTGCCATCAAAAGGTTCGATACTTTTTGAACTGCGTAGTATATTCACTTCTAAGATTATAAACTGCTTTTTTAATTTCGCAATAATTCTTTTTAATTCATCATTTTAATTTGGCTACTTCCCCTCTCTGTCCTAAAACTACTATTATTCACAATATATGAATCTAATGTGCGTCATTTTAAATTTAATTCGCATTATGCCATCTTATACAATGTGTAGCAATGCGGATATCTTTTCTCCAGTCACAGATCAAAGTTTTAACGAAAAACCAACTCTCGGTTCCATATCTCTCGGTTCTTTTGAATGCCTGCTAAACGTTAAAATTAATCCGCATTGGGCCATTATATAAGAATAGCACTGCGGATATTTTCTATCCAATCGCAGTCCAAAATTTAAACAAAGTAAATCGACTCTGTAAGTACCCCTTTGCTGAAATGCGTAGACACTTCATTGCCTATGCGTGTTGCTTACTTCTTCTCTTCATCCATTATCCAGAGATGTAATCAGTTATACAGAATCGTAGGGTGCTATGTAGACAACAATATTTGTCCTAAAATATCATTCATCACCATATAAATAAATTTATATGGTGAATTTACAGCTACGTTTGTCTCTGCAAGTTCCATCTTCCTTCTGCGCGTTTTACTCGTATGCCAAGACACCTACCTATAACCATATCGGCCATGACTAAAAAATAATTAGTGTCTTATTTCACGAACATCCTAAAATATTACATAAAGCAAAAAATCATTAAAGTGGACTAACTAGCATCCAGCGCTAACGCAACTGAGATTAATTAATTTAATTACTATAAATAACAAATTCCAGGACAAATTTTTTTAAAAAAATTTAAACAATTGTGGTTTGGTTTGGTTTGGTTTGGTTTAGTTTATTATGGCAAAGCATACTAGGACTACCTGCTCAAGGTAAAGAAGTAGCACACTCGACACGCATTCGATAGGTCCAGGTTCGAAATCCGAGGTCACTGCTCATTTTTTTTTTACTCCTGCTTCACAATAACCTAATGACTCTACATTGGTGTCCGAACTAAAATTGTGGAGAACAATAATTTATCACCACCAGGACTTCGCTATTAGGTCCCCTAATCCCCTGTCGCCCTTTAAAACGGGGAGTATATATTATCTCCCTCCTTCCAGCATGCTTTTCGTGGCGTAACGGTAGCATACTCGGCGCGTATTCGACAATTCTACGATCAGTGGGTCTGTCTACTACTTGAGCGAACAATATTGACTCAAAAAAAAAACGTTATGGACAGCCGTCTTCAACTTATCGGAGAAAGCCATTCTGTGGTTCTCAGTTGATGGGCGACTTTATTGAAAGGGGACGAGGCGTCAAGGAGCTGTAGACCAATCACAGTACAGACGAGTGACGAAATTTATAGCGCGCACTGGCTGAAGTTCTAGGAATATACACTCTCATTATTTTACTAACTCACATGCTGCATTTGTAGTTCGAAAAAATCGCATAAAACAGTTAAGACCAAAACGCAGCAGAATATGCTGTTGTATTATGTGCAGGAAAATCTCGTTTCTGAAGAGAAAGTTCACGCTAGGCTATTTAGGGCTACGAAATGAAGAAAGATGTGGAATACTATGAAAGAACGGTAAACAGATAAGAATGAATGAATTAAGCTTACTCAAAATCATTTTAGAAATAAACAATTTTAATCCTTTAAATGTATAATATGATTAATCTGCACTGCAATCTTAATTTTTTTTTTTTTTTTTTTTTCCTATGCTTACATTAAAACTGTGTTTTCACGCAATTTATTTTACAGCTAACATTAGAAAAATATTTCTTTAAGTAAGAAATTAGAAAATATTTCTTCCTTTCTCTTATTTTCTCTTTCTATGAAAATTATTTCTTTCAGGAAAAGAAATAAAATTCATTCGTTCATTACAGTATAGGCGAATGCTGCTGCATTCAGCTATAAAACATGCAGCAAATTTTTTATTTTAAATAATTTATCCTATAATTTATTCTAACCTATTAACATGATAGAAAATAAATTTTTAATATAACATATATAAAATTATAATAATCTATTCTGTATGTGTGATTAATTCGTATTGCAATTTTTGTGATACATATATTAGCAATACTTTTTTTAATATTACATTGTTGTTATTTTAATTTAATTAAAAAGGTAGCAATATTATTTTCACAATGAAAGTACTAAAGTAAAAATAATCGATGTATGTCTCCTGCAGTTGAAGAAGTCCTTGTCAAACCAGCGTTTTAACACTTTGACACATTAAATAGAAAACTGTAATAATAATCAATATCTCTTCCACGATAGAAAAATGAGAACTCTGCTATAAACATATATATATATAATTTTTTTTTTTTCGTTTGCAAAGAAGCAATTTTTTTTAATCCTAATAGATTACAAAAGTACTATTTCATGAAGAAACTCTCAGTCTTACAGCATTGTTACTTTATAACATAATGCAATAATAATTTTGCTAATAAGCCCACCAGCGGCCGAGGGATATCGGATCCCGCGGACGGGCTGGCGCATCGACATTTTACCCTGTGTAACGTGCATACAAGACTGTTTCCCTCAGAAAGTCCTCCCTTAGAAACCGGTTTTAAATCGTAATAAAATTACACACACACACACCAAAAAAATATATATATATATTAAAGCCTTCAGGTTTCATATTACGCATTTTTTTAATGTTTTAATGTTTGTTTTTAATGTTTTATTAAATATCATGTTCTTCGTACTTGAACTATAAAATTCAATTCAACACCAATATCATATAATTTAAAAGGATCTTTAGAATTTCCGACACACAATCTCGAACGCTAGAGATGAAAATGTTTTTTTCCTCTTTCCCCCACCCCCCGTACAGTGTTGCCATTGCTCGCTTTGAAATCGTTGAGTTTTTTAAAAACTCATAAATGCTTTACAAAATATGAAATAGATAATAAAACAAATTCTCAGTTCCAAATTTGGGCTTCCGGACGCCTATATTCGGATAGAAGATTACGTTATTCAAAATTTGATGGTTCTACGTACCGTTGTTTTATTACAATGCGAGAAACATTCTTACATTTATGCAGATTCTTCATTGTTAAACTTTAGTGCTATAATATTCAGTTGCAATAATTTAAAAAGTGAAAAGCCATTTATAGTGAAACACCACAAAATGCCAAAACGAAATTAATAGCTCTTCTAGGCTAAAAATTATTTTTTAAATTAATATAATAATCAATATCAATAACTTTCATAGTTTTATAATATCTTTTTTTTTCCATTTTTATTTTACAGTAGTGTGAATTTCGCGTAATAAAGAACGACATTTCCTATTGTGCTCACAATATTGTTCGTAAGGTATTGAACTGTTATATTTTAAAATGAACTTAATTCTTACTGAACATAAATCGAGTAGACGCTTCTCGGATGTCTATATTATTATTAATTGAAGAAGGATTATGTGCTACATAAATACTTATTATCTTCTACCTTTTTAAACTATATAATTACAATATATATCTATAATTTCAGGAAAAGTATAAATAACCTTTCTTTCAGTAGAAATTTTCTTGTTTTCTTTATACGGCTCCAAATACTCTCTCAGTTCATCTCCAAATAACTATAAATTTTGGCAATCTGAAATATGCGATGAAAACATCTTCTGGCAGAGCAAAAGCATCAATATATTTTCTATAAATTTGCTGATTCAGAGACCTACTACCGTATTCTTCGTTGAAATACGAAAAAAAAATATGGGATGTCGATCAGACCTGTTTTTCACTAGCAGCGACATCTGGCGGGCCACAAACTGCTGCCGACTCTCGGAGCGTAGAATAGGCGTCCAGGTTCGAGTGCCGGCAAAGGCATTGCTCATTTTTCATATACTCCTGCTTCACAATAACCTAATGACTTTACAATAACCTAATGACTTCTCACCCACCCACCC
The DNA here is from genome assembly GCA_000611955.2 of Stegodyphus mimosarum. NCBI lineage: Eukaryota > Metazoa > Arthropoda > Arachnida > Araneae > Eresidae > Stegodyphus > Stegodyphus mimosarum. The sequence goes on along the minus strand of KK119611.1, from coordinate 1,413,478 downwards.
CCATATATTAAATATTAAGTTCCTTAAACCAAACATGTGCACATTTCGGAATTTCCCGTGAAATCGATATACGTTAACAACAATTGAATAATCAATGTTAAGAGGTTTTTAACACTTCAAGAGACGAACGATTTGTACCCTGATTTTCTCAAAAATGTGGTACTTAAATGGTATTTTGTTCATTATAATTCGAAAATGGAGTCCCTAATTTGTACTTTTTTCTAAAATATTTATTTATACTACTGTAATTGTCTGGACGCATTGTAAGTTGTATACCTATAGGTACCATGGCAAATATTCCTGAACGTATAACTACGACTTGTAGGTTTTAAGCATGATTTTAGTATTTGATTTTGAACTATCACTAAAGAACAATCTTGACTTGGATATTTAAAAGCACTATTCATAAGATCAATGTTAAACGAGAGAACAAAAATCACCAACTTGCAGGAAGAAAAAGATACGAACATCACTATTAAAATGAAAATCTTGCAGAAATATCAGTCTTTAATTTGGCGAAAAATTCGCAAAAACTATAGCGATAAACTTCTAAATGGTGGCATTAGAAATTCCGATAACTCAATATGCGCCGTTACTACGACTGGAAATTGCCCTACTTAAAGTTTGTTTACCTTATTCTCCTTCGCTACAGTTATTTACTTTTGTTTATTCCATATCATAATTCTTTTTTTTTTTTTTTTTTTTTTTTTTTTTTCTTTTTTTTTTTTAAACCCGGGAGGGTGGAGATGTACCTCGACAAAAATAAACATATAAACAGTCTGGCGGGGAGGGGTGAAAACACGCAAAATAACATGGGCTTGAGCATTTGTATATTTTGATCAGAATCACCTCCCGATTTATCGCGATAATGCCGAAGATCATGTTCATGGTTAACTGAAAATCACGATTAATCTGAGAGAAGTTAACAGAATAAAAGGAAGGAAAATAATCCCTATTATAATTAATAAAAAAATACTATTAACAGTGTACCAATTTCAAGTAGACTAATTTGGAGAATACGTTTATTTGGTTCCGTAAATTAATATTCAAAATAAAGGAAAAACAAATAAAAGTTAAAAATAAAGTGACATAAAATACCATTAGAAATAAATAAATAAACTAAGTTATAAATGGGATTTACAAATTATTCTTTTCCCTTTTGCATTTTCACAGATAATTAAAATTAAGTCCAAAGGGGCAATTTTCCCAGAAGAACTATTAATTTCGTTTTGGCATTTTGCGTCGATTCACTAAAAACGTTGTTTCACTTTTCAGATTGTTGCCACCAAATATTACCGCCCTGTATTATATTTAAAGAAATTAAATAATGAAGAATCTGCATTCGGGAAGCCCAAATTTGAAATCTGGAATTTGTTTTATTATCGATTTCATATTTTGTAAAACTTTAACGAATTTTTGATTAACAAACTTAAGGATTTCAAAGTGAGCAATGGCAACGTTATACAGAAAAAACATTTTTATCTCCAGTGCGCGAGACTGTATCGGAAATTCTAAAGATATACTCATTGCTCAAATTATATTGCTCTTGAACTGAATTTCATGGATTAAGTGCGAAGACCATAATATTTAATAAATAAAGGTAACACACAAAATGTTAAAAAAGTTCCTTTGAACGTAATTTAAAATCTGAAACCTTTCAG
>KK119611.1:1368150-1411791 GCA_000611955.2 Stegodyphus mimosarum | reverse complement strand
TTTTTTTTTTTTTTTTTTTTTTTTTTTTTTTTTTAATCGATGGTTTGTGATAGTCATTTTTCCATCATTCTGCGATACACAACCGGATTATTTTTCAGGCATGGCCTGCTCAATTAGCCCAGAGTAAACCATGAGTTGGCTGAATAAGCTTTGCTTGTATACGCTTACCATAGGTGGGGGCAGTTCCTATTTTAAATGCCCTATGTCCCTGGTTACATCACAGTTTAATAAAATAAACAAAATTTTCGAATTTTAATTAATAATGAAATTGTGGCTTTCGCAATGAATAAAACCTAATAGTAAATTGACCTAATTTTATTGCTGCATATATAGACACGACACTTCAATTAGGTTAATGCTTTCATCTGTTCTAACTATAGGAAAATTTCTTTTGACAATTAGCACAGGGTATATTTGCACCCCTCTTAACTACAATAAAAATTCGATAATATGACAAGTTATCGCATGTGCACTTATTAATGCAATGAAAATAATTTTGCGAATGGGATTTAAGCTAGTGTAAGAATGCAAAACTTTAAGCGAACTCACATACAATATTTCTACAAACACATTTCATGAATGAACACATATTAACAGAAACGCTTCAGAACATCCATAATTTATAGTCTTAATGTATGTTTTGGAATCTATATTATTGAAGTTGCATGAAAAATTTTCAAAGTTTGTATGTCTATGTCAAAAGATCACTAAGAATATAAAGATTCACTATTTCTCTATTGCTTTATGGTTATTAGGCTCACTTCACATATATGCTTAATAGTAAATAACGCTATACATTTCACAAACATGCTTTAACTTCGGTAGCCTTAACCCAAAGAATAGACTGCTGGCCATTAAAATTGCTACACCAGAAAGGAAAGCAAATGGAAGAATCTTATTATTGTATATATACAGTATAATGGGAGGCAGATATAATGTGCAGGTGGTTTGGGGGTAAACAGCGCACAGAACACAGTACACAAGAGTTGCCACCTCTGGCACCTCCATTCCATCTGGCTTCAGATCTATGTCAGAATTCATCAATCGTAATCGCTAGCGAATGGTGACGTACCAGTGTCTCAGCAATCTATAATCGGTTATTCTAAATGAATGAAAAATCTGGAGAATGTGCTGGTCAGAACAGTATTCGAGCCCCCTTTGTATGCAAGGTCAGGATAGCCCGGGCAACATACGGTCGTGCTTTATCTTGATGACAGACGGCATCACGCAGGCCTCAAAGACACAGCAGCACAACCAGGTACATTAGCATGTCAGAAATGCAATGGCGGCTGTCCACATTAACGGCTATGCGAACAAGAGGTGACCAAGATGTATTCGACTGAACTAACACCTAAATTCGCTCTCCATGGACAACAACTATTTGGAGAGATACGTCCAAGTACTAGAAATGCCACAATAAAATCCCTCCCCCCACTTAAAGGCCCTCAAAGGATCCATTTCACCGAAATTGAGAAAGCGGCATTTTTAGCTCAGCATCTGGAATCTCAGTTTTGCAAAAGCAACATACACGCACAACAACTGATTTGCATTCTAATTACACAGTAAATCCGCAACAAACAAACATCGTTCCAGTCCATGGGCAGTTTTTCGTTACATAAAGAAACTAAAAAGCAGAAAGGTTTGGTTTACGTGATTATGGCAAAGCCTCAAAGGCTATCTGCCGAAAAGGAGGGATACATTCGTGGAGGACTTTAAGAAAACTGGCTCGCATAACACATTACACATGGGGAAAACCACGAAAACGCCCATGCAGCCAGCCCGTTAGCGAGATTCGAACCTCGGACCGAACTACCAGTGTTCAGCGACTTTACCGCTCGGCCGCTGGTGGGCTCCAAGAGCGGAAAGAACTCTGCAACTGATCTCAACGCTGACAGAATAATCAAGCTATTTCAAAGTTCTCAAATTGGTGTTCAAGCTCACAAATATCCTTAATGTAATCTTGAGATGGCAATATTTCCCTGCAGCATTGAAGATGGCTAAGATTCTTAAACCTACGAACACACCCTTGGCTCCGGAATCACATCGCCCAATATGTCCTCTACCCTCCATCAATAGAATCATAAAAGCAGTTATAAGAATTCATGATCATCTGGACGCAGATAATATTACCCTCTTACATCAGTTTGGATTTCGAAAGAACATTTCCACCTTCAACCAGTTATATAAAGCGGCTAAAATGGTTTGAGGATATGCAAGCCAAGAAGGTCACAAGTGGCCCTTTCCTCGACGTAGATAGTTTTCGATCGTGTCTCATTGGATGCACTCATCTACAAAATACACAATCTGGGCTTCTAAATTATAATGACAAAATTAAATCCTACCTGATTGGTAGACATTTTGTTGTTCACATCTCAGGCAAATATTCAACCTGCTTTGCTTATCAAGAGGAAAATCGCATCTTAAATACCTATATATTGTATTAGGTTATTAATGTGCACTTTTCTTAATTATCCGTATATAACGTATTTTCGGCACCTTTTGATTTGTACTTACCATATTACTGCTTAGGCACCAATTCAATTGCTTTCTGTTCAAATAATTTACGTAAGCCGCTGCAAGTTTTCGTTTTAAATTTCCCTATAGCTTAAAAATACCCCTCAGGTTAACTGACACAAAAATAATGAGTTTGATTTAGGGTAAGCCTTAAAGCCCAGGCGTTTAAGCTGTTCAGATCAACGGTCAGGATGTGCACCCAATAGCACCCCATACAAGCACGCCAAGAGCCGGGTCCATAATGATGATGAAGTATGCAAACTGGCAACGTTCATTCTCTACGATGCCTTTACACACATATACGTCTAACGTGATGATGTACACAATAGAATCAGGATTCGTCTGAAAAAAACGAGATCGTCCATTCCCATGTCCAGTGGTGTCGCTCGTCGCACCACCCTAAGCGCGCCTCTGTTGTAGAGTCAAGGGAAGCCGCAACAATTTTCGCCGTCTAAGAGTGCGCGTTGCTGCAGACGTTATCGCACCCAAGGATCAAGTTCCTAACTTGGGCACGAGACATGGTCGTATAATTCCACAAGGCCGAAAGGACAAATGTTTGCCTTCTCGTGTTAGTAAGCCAGTGCTGCTAAAATCCTGCATGGCGCTCAGTATGGCCCTCCTGGACCCATCGATTTCATATTTGCATCATGGGAGTCATGAAATCCCAGCTTATACAGGCAACAATAGCAAGAAGCGATAAACCGCAGCTGCGAATGGCCACGATCCTGCAGCAGTCAAATTTCCAGCATGTGCTGGTAGTTTTGTATAACTTGCACAAACAACCAATGCTCAAATGCGATTTCCAAATGAAAAATCCGCAGGGTAATTTTCCTATTTATAGAAGATGTTGTTACTCATATGTGCTTTGTTCGCATGCGCTAGAATGTAATCGTTTCCATATCCAAACAAGTAGTATATTTCATGCAAATTTCATGTTTCTTGGATGACGCTTTTATGGTGAAACAATTTTAATGGCCAGCAGCGCATTAGTTAAAAACGTTCCTTATTGTCTATTTTTCATCAGCGGTGTTTTTCACGACTGACTAATCTTTCGCTTCCTTAGTCGACTAGCAATACTAACCGATTACCTTAACCACGAAGGAAAACACCTGATAGAATAGCGCGCATATTTTCCAGGAAGCATACGTGTGGGTGCACTAGGATACTAACTTCCAAGACTGCAACCCTCAACTAGCCCTTCCCAAAGCTTCAAGGCGCTATTTATCGTGAATACACTGTTATCGCAGGAACTCCTCAATAATCTAATACACAGTATCGAAAAATCACTGGAAAGCTTACACTTTGATAAGGGCTGACCACATACCTCACTATTTTTTTTCCATCCATCCCTAAAATGCTATAACACCAACTTTTCCCTGCCTTTACTTCCTCTGTTCTTACTTAAATGTATTTCTCGCAGAAATAAGCAGATCTGCCTTTTGAAGATATGTCAGGCAAGACAAAATAAAGATCTTATGCAAGTTTCCAGCTGCTAAATCATTCAAGTTACGTGAATTTGTAGTTACTGCTTTAATGTTTCCTGCCAAAGTACAAACGACAAGCTAAAACGTGCACGCATTTTTAAAGCCCTAAGACAATTATTCATGTCCCACTATTGCCTACTGCGTTTACAAGACAGCTAATTTGACATGAAATCTGCTGATTTTTAAATTTTGTTGCGACTTCTGAATAAAAGCAAAGCTTGGAAAATAAAGTACATATTCAGGTTAATGACAGAACAGTTAGTATGAAGCTGCCTTTTTTTTTTTTTTTTTTTTTTTTTTTCTTTTTTTTTTTTTTTTTTTTGTTCATTCATATAACGAATAACATGAATTTTACTGCAGTTTATAAACAAGAACTCATTCTTAAAAAGTAAAATGCATATTCTAGTTCAGGAGGTGAAATTTAGCAAGAAAAAGCTTGTTTCATCTCCTTAATAGAAGGAGGGAAAAAAAACCTGTAGAATAGAGGGCCTTACAACTTAATTTCGTCATTTCTAATGCTGATGCTCTTCTATTATTTACAGTGTGTTTTTTGTTCTAAATATCGATTTAATTTAGGTAACCAAACGAACTCATTCTTCGCATTAGACTACTTGAAAATATACTGTTATTTGCTGACACTTTTTTTTTTTCCTCCTTATTATAATACGGGTTATCTCTTTCTTCAGTATTTTTTTAATTGCCTTTAGATCAACCGTGATCTTGAGTTAATCGTCTTCCTCTGTATTAACCCCGCTAAATCAAAATTGGCAACAGTTCATTTGTTTTGAATGAATAAAATATTTTTCAATTAATCCTTTTTAAAAAAGCTATTCGAAATTACCTAAAAATTCAGATGCGATTCTATTCGTAAATAAAAAACGGCTTTATTTTATTAAAAAAGGCAAAGGTTCTTGAGTATCATGTATCTGAAAACAGCATAATACGCGCAGAGAAACAAGCAATCTACATGCTCATATAACCTTATCGTCCAACCACTTACAAAGTAAAGAATAAATTTACTTTAGTTAACCTTGGGAGAGGCATGTGAAAGAATGAAACAGGATGGGCACGCGCAGTCTACGATGCTGTCATTCTTTTTAATAATAGCCATTTGTAAGCTTATGCTCTCTCGTGTTCACATTTTTTCGTTGACATTGCCCGCAGATGTGGCTTATTATACTCTTGATTAACAATGATTTGGGAACTTGCATGAAAAGCTCGCTACAGACAAAAATTTTACAAAATCTGCTTCTTAGCCCATTTTATTTCGCAAATAGGTCAATCTTGTTTTACAGGGCTAATAAGAAGTACGAAGCCACGAATAACTCAATATCACATTTGTTCCGAGGGCAATTAAAAAAAGCACTGGAATGAAAAATAACCTGTATTATAATTGATAGAAAATTGCTATTAACAATTGACCCGAATTTTCAAAGCGTTGTATCTGAAGAATCATTTGGTTATGAGTTAATCCGTATTAAAAAAAAGTAATAAAGTATCTATCAAACTCGTGTAGAAAACTGGTCAAAATTCGTTTTTTATTACGCAATATTTACATATTCCAAATTATGTATAATTAAATTACATACAGGTAAAAAACCTTCCCGAATTCTATGGCATCATCTATTCTGCTGTTATCCCAAGCAGCCGCCAAGTCGGCATAATCGTTAGAGACACTGACTGCCTCATTAAAGGGTCCGGGTTTAAATCCCAGAGAAGGCATGGATGTTTGCAGGCGTATAGTGTCTGTGCCACAAAGGAGCACTCAAAATACACGACAAGCCGAAAGTCTTGTCGAGAGGTTGAACCCGCGAGACCCTCGGACACCCACCCAGTGGTGCTCTTCCTAAAAATTGGGTTTAACAGCACAGTTAATGCGGCGCGACTATACTTATGTGCCTCAAGCCACAAGAAACGGGTTCCGCGTGGTTGATTTAGTTAACTTTGTAATTGAATAGTTGGTGCTAGCCACTTACTTTAGATTATATTGATATTCTAGGCTCGACTGAGGAGTGTGCAGCCGATTACGCGGTTTAGATAAAGTAGGAGCCAGTCGTATAGCTAACTTTAATTTATTGTGATTGGACATACTATTTTGTGTTCAATTTACTTAGCTACAAGTGGTGGTTAAACTGTGAGCACTGAGCGAGTGCATTTTCTGTTCCGTTTAGTTAAAATAAAAGGGTTGTCATAACCTTTGTCTGCAGTCATCTGTTCTTTCAAGACCTATCGAGGATTCGCTACTCTCTCTTTCAATAGGGTCTACAGTTAATATCCTCAAACACACTAGAAGACTCTAAACGTTCCAGAAAAAACTATCTTCAAGATTGAGATTATCGTCTTTCAGATCTTATGTTACAAAAGCGTCAGCTTATGGTTGCTGTATTTATCGACAATAACACTAGAACATCACAGATCCTAGAAGAAAAGGCAACATGGTAATATTCGGGGTTATGGTCTCATTCTGGGTTTCCCCAGATAAAAATTTTTATATAATCGTCTTAATTCAAGCTTTCTTTGTGGAATAGATAATCGCCAATGGAGTAGGATTTATCAATTCAGCTTTTCCGTTCAGGATCAACGCTAAATCCTAAAATACAACATGTCATGTAACTATGAAAAATGCGCGAAATGATATCACAAAGATACTCTCTTCTAAGCTTCGTGTTCAAACAATGTTTAGATACAATATTGATGTAACATCGGGGTAATTTTTCATGCTGCAAACATGGAAAAATTATTTCGTTTTATGATTGATAACTTAATGTTTTTTCTTGATATTTGATCGCACTCACTTGTAAAGAATAACTGCAGATAAATTATTTTAAAAATTCTATTGGGTTAGTAATAAATATAACCTAAAAATATTATCTCCCAAAGGTCCTTGAAAATCGTGATGCAACAATAACAGTTTTCAATAATACAGATTTATTATTTTATGACTAAATCTTTAAAAACGTGCGTTTCATCGAAGAGGAGAATGTTGAATTACATAGACAGAAACACATTTTTATTAACCATCTGTCGGAACAGAGTGACTAAATAGTATTCCAATGCAGGATATGTTCTCCTTTCCCAATTGAAAGAAATGTTTTCAGTCCATTTTAAAAAGCCTTCTTTTTTCGGTTTTCTTGTTTCACGCATAATTTATTTCAGAATTACTTAAAATATTCAGATTTTGTTTTTCAATTTCTGCTTGTAGATGAAACAGAGGGGAAGTTCTTCTCCCTATTAAAAGTCATACCCAAAAAACAGGACAAATTAATACGGAATCGGTGCAGTCAATCTGGTACGCACTCAGCGCAATTTTAAGCTATATACGTTTTTTAAAATTATTTTTTATTAAAAAAAGAAATTTCCATGACGTTAGAATAAGGCTGAAATGGCATCACTTATTAAAGCAGAAGATCACTTACACTTTAACACATTCTAAATACAATCTCTATTTAATGATATTTTTATTCCCTGTCTCCATTAAGTTAATCATTTCCACTGACAAATGTATTGCTTCCGCTATTCAGTGGGATAATGCCACTATTGATGGTTTCCTACTCTATTTCGCATCATGCCAGGGTTGAAGAACTGATGCTTCAGTGCTCCGCGGCTAAAATCAAAACAAACTAAATAACGTAGCTGAAATTATGTTGATTAAAAGGACGAGCAAATCCTTGTTTTATATTTAAGCACCAATTGCATATTTCTGTTCAACAGCTGGGTTCAACGCTCGGATACAAATTATAATAAAATAACTAAAATATCATTATATAATTTGCATAACTGTTGTACCCAATATAGCGAAGTCACTTTGTAGCCCTTACCGGATAACGGTTAGCATTGCTGTCTGCCGTATTATTGGGCCCCAGTTAAAAATTCCTGAGAATGCTTGGATGTTTGTGAGTGTATAACGTCTTTGGACATGGAGCAATTAATACACAGTGATCAGTTTGGTCTTTGACTTGTCTGCCAAGACATTTTCCATCAAAACTTAGGCAGAACTCGAGAAAGTTGTAAGGGCCACGCCCACGAGAGACTCAATTCTGCGCTCTTTAGCCATGATCAGTTGATGGACTTGGTCTAATATTACTGTTAGATACGTGAGATAATTCACAATAACACAGATTAAAATAGAATTGACTAAATTCGGATAATTTTGAAACGTTGATGGCAATAAATATTATTTTTAGTGTCTGAAAAATTTCATTATTTAAGCAAGTAGATACTTGAAAAGGACGTTACGAATATGTTACCAGCTTCAAAAAGGTAGTAACTCATTAAATGCCAGATATGCATTTCATCGTATTATATCAACTCGAGTACTTTTGGAACACTGATTAATAGCTACTAATTATCAATATCGTAATTTACCAAAGGTACCTCTTGTATAAATATCCAAGCCAATTTTCCTTACAGGTTATGCCTTCATAGAAAACGTTTTAAGAGAAATTTTAACTAACTTAACTATCAGAAAACTGATATTACCATAAAGAAAATTATAAAACACATGCGTAGCTTATTCTCCCGCTGGAAAAAAGCAAAATTTAAAATTATGCGCATTTTTATTTAAGCAATACCTGCAAAGGATATGATCATACTTGCACAAATTTAATTTTGCCTAATTTTAATTATTTTACTTCAGCATGACGTATACAAGTGAAAACTCTCAGCATCCTATAAAAATGGTAATTTACAGGAAGTATAAAAATTAACTATTTGATGTAAAATAATGATAGACTGATTTTTTTTTTTTTTTTTTTTTTTTGAATGTGCAAAAAAATGCTACCCAAGAAAAGTATACTCAGACTCACATGAATACAATTTGTTACACGCTTATCTGAATCTACATAAGAAACTCGTTTGCTTTGCTTATTTTAATTGCTTTGATTAAGTTCCATACATCAGGAACAAACACTGGAAAATTATTGCTACCCTCAAATCCACTTGCTTGTTTTAATTATTTTGATAAGCTCCATATCAGAAAACAGGAAATCTACAGCTACCTTCAGTGCATTTCCAATCTCATAATTTTGCACGCTTTGAAATATCACTAGCAGAATATTTCATTGATATTTTCATACACAAGTTTCAGCCGTTAATAACTTAAAATTCATTTAAATGATTTACTTCTGTTCATTTTGTTATCTCTTTTAAAGAAATTGATTTACTTTAATGCAAGACAAACCTTTCGAGTGCTTTGATATATCATTCTTCAAATTTACTCAAACACAATTTTTAACTAAATTTTCTATGAATTATTACGTTCTCTAACAAAATCTGAAACTCCTTTTCTCAGTTAACGTTTTTCTCGGAAAAATATTTTCCAAAAATTTCCCTTAAGTCTTTTCTCTTCTGTGATGAGTTCTGATGAAAACGATAATAAAGAATTTCAGAAGATTTTTAATATACTTTCTACACATTTAGTTAGAATTTTTAGTTCGTATTTCACAATTTTACTATCGCTAGAAAGCATTTGCTGCATTCTAACTTCTAATTAAGAAATAAACAGAAATAAATACATTTTTATTAGATTGGGATAAGGATATTTTTTTTCTCTATACAATTTGTTACATGCTTTAGCTTGAAACTCCGTCTCTATCTCCAGGCGAAGGTTAATGGCCTTGCCCAGGATTCTGAGGTTAGAATTACTCAGAGAATTACTAGCCTTGAAACGCATGCGCAGGGAATTCCAATCTCAAAAATTCTTGAAACTGGTCTTTCATGTGTGGGAAAAATTACGGGAGTAAATCAAAAACTTCTAAATCACCCACTATAAATGCTAGAGAGGGGGGATGCGCGAAAAGAAGTAAATACAATATATTAAGCGCACGTGATTATTTTCTGAATTCATACAAACCTGGAAAGTTATCTATTTTCCAGAAATCCCAAGGGGGGGGGAATATATTTTGATGCCGACAGACTAACTGACAGCATCCGAGGCAGTCTGATTCACTGATAGCATCTGAGGTAAATCGCAGAATAGTGCGCCGTTTTCAACCTGATGTTTTTAAATGCCTCACAATACTACTCACCGAAGCAACTTCTCTGATGACGCTACATCTTAGAAAGAAAGATCAGCTCACTCATTATACACTAAAATAAATTCACCTTTTCCAGAAATTAATAGAAAGAAAGAATATACAGTTAATTAGTTAATCGGACAGTAATGCAGGATTTTAAAAAGTCAAAATTGCACCTTTCCTTTCCAAACGCCACAGGACAAATATTTCATTAATTTTTTCACATGGTTAGCTGCATTTCATTACACTCAACTTCAAGAGCTTCGTTAATATGGAAATGTTATACACACAATTTGGAACATTTATTTAGTAAACCCAGGTGCTATCAATGAATATTCCTGCCAATGACGGTACAAAAAATCTTAAGGTTATAAATTAATCTTAAGCATGAACCTTAAACTCGGGAGCAAAGTACGGTAAAGTACTGTTGGTACGTCAAATCCCATGCATAATCAGCACAGAAATAGTGCAACACGATTCACCGCGCACAACCACCAGCCATACATCACTTCAAATGAAAATCGGTCAGCAAGGAATTCCCATTTGCTTTTCTGTGGTCATAAATAACAGAGCGGTCATTCTTTAGGTGTATTATACCTGAGGATAAAAAACGAATTCTTTACACTCAAGTTACTTAAAAATGTAGCGGTTGAGAAATCAAGACTTGTAGCCAAACAAAGATAGCATCCAAAAAAGGTTTTGCTTTGCATATGGAAGTTATAAAAGGTTTAATTTATTTCTGTTAGACAGTAATCAAAAACATTAATGCAGACTTCTCTTATGATCAACTAGATAATCGAAGAGATTTTAACCTCCAAATGGCTTGTACTGATCAAAAGACGCGATGTGTTTTTTCGTTAATATAATGCTAAACCCCATGCATAACAATGACTTGACAAAAGGATAACGTTTTTGAATGGGGAAACTTCTCATTTATTTCTCTCTCAGATTATTGCCTGTCCAGACCGCTGTAAGAATTTTTCGACGGCAAAAATTTCCACAATACGTAGTTTTAAGAAATACAATAAGTGAACATTTTATGAAAAATTCACAAGAATTCGACAAAAAATAGAATGAAAAATTGACTGAAAGAAAGGCATAAGTCATAGATCGGACAGTAACTTATCGTGGCAGCAATTTCTGCGAAGTTTAGATTTTCTAAAATTTCGCAAATACCCTGAATTTCTGATTTTTTCTTAATTTTTAATAGCTATTATAACTATTAGATTACAGATTACATTACTGTCATTTTACATTTAAATAACTTTTATGCTCAAATTTCTGCAAAAATACAAAGTAAACCTATTCAAAATACAAGCTAGAAGACTGACTTACCTGACTGCTGGCTTTAATTCTGGAATATGAGAAGTCAAGTCAATTTTCGAAGTTACATGGAGTCGACTAACATTGCTTGTCACACGCATTCTCGATATCAAACAGCCCTTTTTTAAAAGCGTGCTTAATGAAACTAAATTTTGTATGTTCACTATAAAAACTGGACAATTAAATGGTAATCTTGATCTCGAATAAGGGTAGTGAATACGTTACAAAATTTCACTGGTTTATAAATCTCAATTAAAAATGTATTACATAATTTTTACTCAGTTGCAAGGTAATTATTTGTTTTATTCCTTCATTTCTTCATTCTCTTTGGGGGGAGGACTAATGAAGAAGGAGATAAAATTTCTCTCTTAATGAATAACTACCAAAATATCACTGCTAAATCGCTGGAAACTCATTTACTGTTAATTATACACTAAAATAAAATTCAGAGCAATACGATGCAATAGAAATGACTTATATATTAAAAGCAAAATGCAACAATAATTCAATATAAAAAGTAATGAACAGCAGCAATAAGTGAAAATACACTTTTAAATATCGCTAATAGCCGCTCTGTTGACATAGTCGTAGAAGAGCCCGCTGGCAAAACATGGATATTTTGTGGCACAAAGGCTTAAAAAAAGACCACTAAGCTGAAAATCTTTTCGAGACGGTGGTGGAAGGGAAAAAGGGTAGGAAGACTCTCTGATCCAATTCCCGGGAGATTCGCCTTCGAAACTAGAAAACACTGAATAAATTCGTACTTTCACCTATAAAATGCCCACGGTCTAAGTCAACAATAGGAGCAACTCTTGACCACGACAAAATTCGCAGATTTGATCTGCTGTTACTGTTAGACAAATGAGATAAGTCACAACAACAACATATTTCACTAATGACAATGGTATGTTATCTTAATACAACCGGTAGCTTCTCATGATCAAGCTAGGTCATTTGCATGAGTTGCGAAATACTTATGATCTACTTGATAAACTTTCCCCAACGAAAAGATATAATTCATGATAGCACTATTCATGATTTCACTAACATCATATTAGGAACATGCTCTACAAATACACAAAAGAAAGACAATAACTAGTGCACCACATACAATTTTAGGTTTATGCCTATTTACCATATATCTTCTTCAATCATGAACTCAGTAGTTTACTGAGATAAAATCAAAGCTGATTTAATCAAAATGTCGGACCATTTAAGATAATGTAAATACGTAATTTAATATTCCATAATTCCGTAAAACTTGCACTCAGTATGAACTAAAAAATAATGTATCTGCCTTCTGTAGCACATACAAAGAAACACTTCAAAATCCTTTAGTTTTTAACAGAAATTAATTGATTTCTATATATTAATATTTTCCTCAAACGTTAGACAAATATTCACTTACATTATGTCATCTGGATTAAACCTGTTCAACTCTGAAAATTTACATAGCAGAATTTCCACGTGCTTCCCAATAGCTTCCTGATGAGTTTAACTGCTCCCTTTTTTTCAAGGGGGGGGGGATATCGGTTTACATCAGCGGTTTTCAAGCAGCACGGAGTTCTCCCTTGGGGGAATTACATAGTTTCAGGGTAAGCTTGACCCCACCTGGTTCCTATTGCGCCATTAAAAATAATCTAAATCTAAATACATGTATTTTTCGAGTTTGGGGGAGAAAAGCGGGATTATCTTCTAGTATTGCTGAAAGGGGTGCATGGAGCAAAAAAAAAGGGGAGAACTCTGTTCTAAACGTACTATTCTTCTTCCCTCTGCGATTATTTAAGTGATGGTTTATTTGATTATGGCGAAGTATTCTAGGGCATTTGCCTAAGGGACGAGATGCTTTCGTGGCGGAATTTCTAAAAACTTGCTCGTATTCACGTACGCAGGGGGAAAAACACAAAAACGCCCATGCGACTAGCCCCTGGTGAGCCTCGAATTCAGAAGAAATAAATTCAATTAATATATTTCCAATATGAAATAGACAAGTTAATGATCCTTGAATGATTTACATTAGCTTAGCAACCAAAGCTCTGTTAATTTGTTACAGCAATGTGTGGTCACAAATACATTTAGTAAAATAACAAGATTGTTCTCATTATTTCAGACAGTAGGATAGGAACATCCCGGACATTAAAGGAGGTGATTATAAATATGGACTTGATACCTAAAACATTATCGAAATAATAAATGAAACTTTTTTTATTAATCGAGATCTTTCTCAAAGACGTCAGAGTCAACTCACGGTAGTATGTCTATGATCACATAACACGGCTTCTAACAAAATAAAACGGTAAAAAAGAATGTAAACTAGGTTTAATTTTCTGTCACATTCGCAATAAGTAAATCGCCTGGAAACGAATAGTAGCCCTCGAATAACTACGGAACTTCTTTACAATAGCCATCAAAACAGATCTAACAAAAATTATTTTTTAGAAAAAACGAGTTCTGTTACAAGGAAAGAGCTGCTGTGACGTATACAGCGGTCAGCGACGCTGACTCCAGTACCGATAGTGCTGGGTTCGAACCCCCAGAGAACGAATGGATGTTTGAACGTATATATAGACTGTGCGATAAGAGAGCATATGAAACACTGTTTAGTCAGAGTATCCAGAGCAGTTCAGTGTTTGGGGGAGAGAGATGAGACCCCCGGATCCGTCTCCCAGAGTGCTCTCCATCACATCTGGGGCGGAGCTGTACAGTTAGGGCCATGGTTTATATACATACAAATAGGGGCGAAATTCTAGTGTCCTAGCCACTTCTCCTTGTCCTTTTACAAGAAAGAACCTTACCTTCTACCCCCAGATGCACTGATTACTCACAGGCAGACTATGCGTTCACGTATCGCACGCCAAGAAAGTTCTCAAACACGAACCTGAAGACGAAACTTTGAAGTAACTCGTGATTTCTGATAGAGTGAATCTTATTGATAAATGCGATCTTTAGGCTAATTCGCGCCATTTTCCGTGATATCTCGCAAACTATGCAAGTTCTTCCACTGAAAAGATCACGGCATCAAACCTCGTTAAATTTATTTCAGTTGTGTTCAATTTTAAAAATAAACCTGATTAAAGCACTAGAAAGAACATCTTAGCCCTCAGTATGAATACAGTGACACAAGATGAACAGTAGAACAGTGCGAAAAGGATAAGAAGCAAGATGAAACAAATCGGAATACGGAGCACTGAAATCTAGGGAAACTCTTTAGAAAATTGAAAAAGTAATTTAAAAAATTTAACTTGTACCTGTATATTTCACTTGACAGCCACTCGTAAATAGCAAAGTATTTTCATTTCTGGAAGATATTTTATTTTGAAGTAGTTATCACAAAAGTAATGAATGTATTTTAATGAAACAAGTCTATCAAGTACCCGCGTCTTACTTTAACCTTCTGACACTTCGTCAAAGGCATGAATGTCGAATCTAAAGCAGGAATTCTCTCCTATTTTAAATTCGATCGTTTAAGCTGTTCACGCACTGAGAGCGAAATCCAGTCTCCAGTTATTTAAGCTGAATTTGAGTTTTGATAAAATAATAAAAAAAAGGGGGGAACATTTAATAAAAAAGTGCAGTTACAAACAGAAATTGATACCTTTTTCAAAAGCGCATCTGTCTGGAGATAAGTAGGCGGGAAGAACATTTTTCCCCCTCCGAATCTTTATGAAATGCTCCTGTGCGTTCAAAGCGCTACAATTAAGGAGGAAAAAATGTTAATGGCTAAAGTACTTAACTTGGAGCACTTACATATTTAAATATAGACATCGTAAATTTAATTTCCAGGCTGAAATGACCTTACGGATAATAATATTAAGTGTGAAAACGTTTTTAATCCCGCAAACGACCTTCAACTGAAAAATTCGGGTGTGCCAAGCTCAGCAACAATATCAAACGTCTTAAAAAGTAATATTTTTTGGCATACCCATTAAATTTCTAAACTGATGCACTTTTTAAAACTTCAGATTCGGAGAAAATGTTTAAGTTAGGTTGTTCGACTATGGAAAAACATTCGAGGACTCTCTGTCTAAGGTAAAAGATGTCATTGCGAGGGACTTTGTAAGGAAGACTCGTCCGTATGCACGTTACAGATGGAGAAAATCATGAAAACAAGCCATACAGCCAGCCCATTCACCTGGGTTTGAATGCGGAACAAACTAATATATAAAAATTAAAAGACAAACAGAACAACATAAATGAAACTATCCAGTCATAAGATTTCCGAGCAATACAAGATAAGTCAACAAATATTCTCTTACGAAAGGTTATATAGAAAAAAATTGTTCGTATCTAGTTGTTAAAAACCGCTGTGAAATCTATTCATTTTTTATATCTAAAACATGATACGTTATACTGTCAACAAGAAAGGAAACAAATATCATAAATATATAGTTTGGCTTCAAGTGAAAAATTGCTCCAAATACACAGCCAAGGAAAAAAAGGAATACTTCGAATATTGCAAAGGTAAGACCGTTAATGTAAAAGAAAATCCGCCAAGTAAGAACAGTTGTAAAATCATTTAAATGCTCAGTGTCAACTGTAAACAAACGACTGATTTAAATCTTAAAAAGGCGAAAAAACATAATGCGCATCGTCTTTCTCCGCGACATATATAGGCGAACGCAGAACACGCTGCAGAATTCTTTGTCAGAAACATTTATCCGGATAAAAATGGATACTTACGTAAAAACCCGTCGACCATTTTTGCCTATTAAAGAAAAGACGCCAAACTACGCGATTTTTCGCCAAAAATGGAAAAAGTCTTCTTCAAACACGCTGGATTTGGTGTAACCTTGATTACACGTGTGAGTTATTATTCTTGAGTAAAGACTCCTTTTTTTCGAAAAAACGCATTTTCGAAAAAAAATGATAAAACTTGGGACCTGCCTACCAAAAGAACGTGCTTTTGAATATTTCCGAAGTTATGGAATCTTACCGGCCTAAAATAAATGTGTTAATTGCCATGATATGGCGCTATATTTAAAAACTGATAAGCAATGGCGTTAAGGCTTGTGCGAAGCGAGTGTCAATTCGAAAGGGAATGTGGTTCGAGGGTTAGGCGCGATTGGCGTCGTCTCTTGTGGTCGACGAGATTTTCCGTAAGTACCGAAAAATGTTGCCACGGTAGATAAATATTGGATGTATTTAAATGACTACAATAAAAAGAGATCCATTTATTATCATCAGAGGAGAAAACAATCTTCAAACATGGTTCAAAGTATCTATAAAAAGTTTAAGGGGATTTATGATTGTTGCTGGTTTTTAAAATTAAAAATAAAGAGTGGAAAAAAATGTTGAGATCAACTTCACATATTATCAGAAACATATTTTATTGTAACGTTATGACAAATTCAAGGTTTCTTTTAAAAAAAGTATTGTAAGAACAGTTTGTTCAAGACAACGTTTAGTTTGTTATGATCTTAGTCACCGTATTCTTCGAAAATTAAATTACTCGCATAATTTTACCCTCTCATTTTAGTTTCAGAAAAGGGGGGACACACAAAGAAATGTGGTTTCTCTTGAATCACTCCTGTTCAGATTATTTAAACAAAAATGGCAGAATTTTGCTTGGTTTCCTTGCATTGTCTAAAAGCTGAAATTTGGGATTTGAAGTATAATATTTTTGTGGTTAGACATGATTAGAAATGTCTGTAGGTTAATCTTTCAGTTTATTACATCTTATTATGTTAGTTACATTCTCAAGGCTTTAATCATCAGCTGTGTATTATAAACCGACCTCTCTGAGATGCTAATATTTCACATTTTTCATTTATACAATGTGGTAAATTGCCCTTTTCTAAGACTTCTATTACACACATAAGGCCTATAATTCATCTTTCAAATAAAAATAATACGCATATTTCTTAATTATTTATATCTTTATTATTAATTATATATATAATTCACAGAAATCACTGTCCCTGGGGCTTTAGAAGGTAACTGAGACGGACACGTCATGCTCTGTGCGATATTCGTGGTTTTAATATCTTCGATTCTGTATTTAAGTTCGAGCCTTCGTAGTTAGAGAAAGTTTCTTTTGATCTGCGTGTACTACGAACACAGTGTACCAGGAATTTTCAGAACCATGGGGAAAAAAACAATCATACCCTACATAGCAAAATTTTAATTAAAAGTTTTAAAATTCGTTGAAGTTAATGGTGTCAAACCTGCCCGTAGAAAATTTGGTGCAAAACTTACTTTGATATTGAAAAAAACAAAAAGATGCACTGAGGAAGACAAACTCAAAGCGAAGAGTGTTTCAGCGACCGAAAACCAGAAAATTTCCAGAAATAGTGAAGATGTGGCAGAGCAAAGAAATAATGGTATAGCTGGCGTCGCGCGAAGTGATACAATGAAAGCGAGGGATGTAGCAAAAAAATATGATACTACAGTTCAATAATTTAAAGGGAGCAGAAAATGGATCAATCGTTTTACGAGAAAAAATGGAATTAGTTAAAGGAGAAAAACAACGCTTGCACAACAGCTACTAAAGACTTCTGAAAAAAATGGTGTTACAATTTCACAGGTTTGAGAGCCAGCAAAGAAAAGATTACGATTATGGTCTTGAACACATTGAAAACGTAGATCAAACATTTTTTGACATGCCTAATAACACTACAGTTAATCAAAAGGAAGCATTTTCTGTGTTACTAAGAGCTACAGGAGCTGAAAAAAGTTGGCGTTGCGCCATAATGTTAGTATCATAGTTAAGGAAGAGAAAGGCCGATGTCGTCCAATTTAATGAAAGAGTGGCTCAAAACTATTATGGAACCATCAGCCAGACGTTCTTCTACAAAAGAATACACTATTACTCTTGGACAGTTTCCGCAAAAATCTCATGAAAGAAGTTAAAAAAAAGAACCGAAAAACACTGTTCCAATCATTATTCCAGAACTTACATTACTACTACAACCAATGGACGTATCAATGAATAAACCGTTCAAAGGTTATGATCTAATGTTTTATAAAGAGTGGATATTTAGTATAGTCGCACAGTTTTACTAGAACCGCAAAAACAGAAAGACCATCCATTCAACTCGCGTGCATGGGATCCGACTGATAAAGCAATAACAGTGAAGAACTTCAAGAAAACTGGAATATATAATGCTCTCCGATGGTTCTGAAGATCATTAGACGCGGAAAGATGGACTTAACGGCCACGAAGATGATGACGTTGGTGACAACCTGCAAGCTGTAGCAGACCTCGCAGATAGAAGTTCCAGCAACGCTGAATGATTTGAGGCATGAAACAGACAACAAAAGGAACGGGAGAGATACAAGTTAGAGGGTAATAGAAATGAAAATTTCTTATTAGATATTGTAATATTATTACGTATTCTTAGCCGAATGAAGGTTTCTTTTAAAGGAATAATATTACGATAGTTACCCGGAGTTTATGCATGGCTACTTTTTACCAGATCGCGTTCTTCGAAAATTAAATTACTCGCATAATTTTCCCCTCTTGATTTTCAGACGATAAAATTAGTACAAAAAAGAGGGAAAGTATGTATGGAAATCCGGTATATACATGTTTATTACTTCATTATTATGTCGTTTTATTTAGCGACCTCTAACTAAATGCCCTCTACACCACAGCAAATGCATATAAGCTGCAATAAGTAGTCCTTTTAAAAATTAAAGGTCACAGCTCTAAAAAATTGAAAAGCACAGCATAAGCTACACCGAAATCCAACTAGTTATTGCTACAAATAAGGAATTTAGAAGGCTACATAAAGAATTAATATATATTTATATCCTGTGTTCTTTAGAGGAGAAGGATACATGTTTATACATTTTAATATTCAAGTAATCAAAATAATTTCGTACAAAAACATGCCTTATTTTACACTGAAGGACAGATCTCAAATGCCCTACTTGAAATAAGTCAGACTTTTTGTTTGTTTTAATGAAAAATAAATTTGTTTAATAATTTTTACAGTTTGAACTAATAGGCAATAAACTGTTTATAAAGCTTTTACTTTAAAAACACAGCAAGCATGTATTAAGCATTTCACAATCTGTGGTCCACAGACCATAAATGGTCCTCCAAGCCTTTCAGACTTCCAAAAAGGTCTTTTAGATTTCTAAATTGATAAAATATAAAATTTAAATTAACTGCATATACCACACTATAACTTAAAATTTCAGAGTTTGGGAATTACACATTGCAACTGTCACGTTTTTGTCAGAGAGAAACATTTTATGAAATTTATTATCGGTTATCACATCTAAGGACTTTCTACTCCAGTTTCAGGAACAAGAGAGGGATTTAAAACACTATGACTAAGGTACTTCTTATGAGCATATGTCAGAATACAGAACATTTCTATAAGAAAATGAAAACTCATCCATCTCACAAATGTGAGTACCAACATTGATTTAATTCCCAGTCAATAAAGTAAAGATTACCCATATTCTTGAATTATTAAAAATAAATCTGAATTTAATACCAGTACAAAATTAAATAAATTTTGACTAACTGTACTTTAAAAATATATTAAGTATACTAGCAGTAACATATGGTAAAAAACTACTTTCAAATGAGACAAGAGTAAGATGGTCCACATAACATTCTAATTTGTAAAAGTGGTCGCCACTCGAAGAAAATTTGAGAAACGCTGCACTGGATTATTATGCAGTTGTCACAATTTTACAATTGTACAGCTGTTATATTTTGACAAATTATTAACAGCTCAGCCAAACAATTTGTACTGAATACAATCTGCATAAAATCCGGATATTAACTATATACCATTATTAAAGGGAAAAAAAAGGACAGAAGAGAATTCAGAAAATGCTTTGTACATAAAATGTTTTTTCTGAATATAGATTATCTTTTATCATAAAAGCTAAAAATGGAAACATCAATCCAATATGGTAAGCAAAGAATTATGAACAAATAAATATAAAGAGTATGCAAATCCAGAGAATATGTTTTACAGTCTCTTGCTAAATGCTGAAAACTAATTCATGTTTATTTATACATAAATTTTGTCACATTTAGATTTAATTGCTAAAATCATCAAAAGCCAGCTCAAGTAACCCAGTTATCTCATTATTTTGGATTTGCTACAATTTCTACTTTCATCAGCTTCCACCAGAATGTAAATTAGTACAAGTATAAAAGAATCGGAAGATGTAAAAAGGGCCTATGTGACAAAAGTCAAATTTTACAGGGGCAACAAAAAAACTATCCCATTCCTCACAAGAATGTCAGAAGGCATTTAGTTGTTATGTTAGATATTGTAGATCAGTTAACAACGTTAGATATTATTCTTTTATATTTAATCTGTTTACTACTGATAAACAAACTAAACTACCAAAAACAAAAAGATGCAGTTCTTTAGACTTTTTTTTTTTTAACTTTTCAATCTGATTTAACTAAATAAAATACATTTAATTCATGACACAGCTAATTAAAAACATCAAATATTTTTACAAATTGCATATGTTATTTTACGTTTTAAATATATTAACATACATATTAAACATTCCCATATTAGCTCAAATGTTTTTTCATCTATTATCCTATAAAACATTTTTCTATTATACCCAAACCACCTCTATTCATAATCTTTACTGATAAACCATTTTAAATTCTTTGGGCGGCCATTTAAATATGAACCCTTTCAAATTATTTTTTTGGATGAGGACACATATATTAGAAAATATGTATGTGACAAATGCCAACCTAAGTATACGCATACCTCCCCATGTGTTTCAATACATATGGATATAACTAACTCTCATTTTGCTAATCAGTGTTTCTCTCATCCCTCCCCCAAAAGTGCCCTTTATAAACCCTAATAATTTTAATTGGACTACTGAATTTACTGGCTGATGAGGAATAAAGCAATCCATTTTTTTTAGAAACGAGATATTTTGTAAATCTAACCATAAAATTATAAATATGAGCTTCACAAAATTCTTTTTTCATAAATTTTTTATAGACATAAAAATGCCTCTTCTCATACCTATTTGAGAAGTCCTATGACCAGTCCTATGATCCATAAGGACAGCCAAAAAATGTTTTTCACGAACGTGATTGCCAGCGAGTTGGAACTTTTCATGGAAGTGTGAATAATCAGAAAGTATCAAAAATAAATTTGAAATATTAACCAAGCAGAAAACTTTTCTTAAACAGCATTCTGCTGTATAATAAGTGAACAAAACTGCAATGCAATGAAGGCAATAAAAAATCATATTCTAATAGTACGACAAGCCTGTGAGATTTCATTTAACACAGACTATCTGGCAGCCAACATATAAAGGCCCTTTTTCAGTCAACAGGAAAACACACTCTAACAAAATATCTCTATAAGAAAATACTTGCAAATAGACTTCTGGAAGCTGAGAAGGAAGCTAATACAAAATACTGTAGAATTTAAAATATGAAATTTGATATCAAAGAGTTTCAATTTTAAAATTGCTGTAAAAGATTAAATTTCAACTCTTATCAGTATCTGAGAGGAAAACTCTTCATAACTGAATACAAAGATCCTGGAATAATCTGGTTCACCAGCGACAAAGTGGATTAAACCACTAAGCATTGGTTGTTTGATCCAACTGTTAAAGCCCAGAAAACAGATTGGGTGCATGAGCATTTTTCTGATTTTACTCACGTATAACTTAAATATGAGCCATTTTACCTCAGAAAATCCTCTATAAATTCATTTTCACTTTTAAGGGATAATCCTAGTGAGTTTTGCTACAGCCATATGAATAAATAAATAAATAATCTGAAACATGAAAATCTCTTGTTATCTATAGAATAACAAAAGATTTTTATGAAGACATACATCAAGATGATCAGGATGATTTGTCTTGAATAAGTTAAATAAGTGATCTGAAGAAGGCTGAATCTTGGAAATTTTAACGGAGATAAAACAGAAGCATTTTTAATGAAGTAGATGGTATGATAGCAGTGGCTCAAGTTTCCTTGTGATGATGATGAAGTTGATGATTAGAACAATAAAGGAAAAACAGAAACATTTAAATTGCATCCTTAGGTATCTGGAACAAAATCAAAACAAAATGTATGGGCATATTGCAAATGTTTCAGCCATCTCTATGATTTAATTATGATAAAAATTAACAGCAGAACTGAACTCACTAGGTTGATGACAAACAGTTTCTTCAGATAGATAAATATGGAAAGTGATCTATCAGAACAATCCCGTTTAAAATATAATTGTTTAAAACAATTGGAATTTTCTGCAAATTGCATATTTTATTTACTAATGATTTAAAGTTACTATTCATATCCCAGAAAATAAAAACATATTTTTCAAAACAAGAGCATGATCAGCAATATAAAATTTTACAAACTATTTTCAAATTTTAACATCTTTTACCATATCTTGAAGTTATTTCTTTTAATATATATTTTAACTAGTTTACATTAATGAGGTTTTGCATTATGTAGAATACTTCTGAAACATGAATTTGAACTTGCATAACTGCAGTCAAATCTTTTTAATTAAACATGTTATGTTTCAAAACCACCTGCTTAAAAAAAATATTACATACTATATTAATTTTTCATGAAATAAAAGATTACAATATTAAGTCAATCAGATTACTTAAGGCACAGCACAAAGCAAATTTCTGACTAATAACTATAGAGTCTCCCTCTTTTTGGAAGCATAAAATATAGACCCTAGCAGAAGACAAAACAGAATACTCGTTATGTCTTTGAAGAATAGATACTGCAGAAGAAGGTTTTAAATAACCTTTTTATTTGAACTAAATTTAGCAAGATGCATGCACTTGTTGCTAACAATTCATCACCACTTGTGGCTGAACTAAATTTAACAGAAAATAACAATGTAATGAATTAGAACAAATTTGAATGGCTAACAACTGGCTCCTTAGTTTATCTAAGCCGTTAAATTGGTTGCACACAGCAAAGCCGAGCCTAAAATATCAGTATAAACAGAAAGTGTGTAACACCAACTAGAGTGCTAACTTCAATCATGCAGCATAAACACGGAACTAACTCCACTACTACTACTCATGAACTCTTGAAACACAGCTTAAATACTGCTTCTGAAACAAGTTTAGATTTTGCATATTACATCATTTAAAATTTACATCCCATTAAGAAACTGAAATCAGGAGAGACAGGAAAGTTGAAGTAAAAGTGATTGGTTAGAATAAAATAATGTCTTTACAGAAAAGGAAAGGGGAAAGAAACAGGGAAAGAAAATACAAGTATCCCTCAGAAAATAAATATACAATATTTTTCAAATTCCTCTATGAAAATATCCCTCCTATGGTAGGTACCAGTTACTCAACATGGTACTTACTATATCTTGAATAATTCAATAAAAAAGGGGGGAAAGTTTAGTATCTTTCATTACTTCTAAAATACATTAAAAACATAAACAAAATAAAAAATACAGAAATCAAAATTTTAACTTTAATTTACAATAATCCATTAAATCTTTTTAATTTGGTTATTTTTCCTTTCTGTCCTAAAAACAGTAACTGCTTATAATAAATTGCACTAAACTGTATCATTTCAAATTAATTCTCCTTGCATAATTTTTACATAATAGTAATGACACAGGCATTTCAGCCAATAATAATTTTAAATTTTTGAACTGTAAATTTTAGCAAGCAGTAGCGATAAAGCTAAAACAAAACTTATTCATTCTGGATCTAGTTTTCATCTTAGACAGATTGTATTTTCTCTCTTTTACTTTTTCTTCTACCAAATAGTTGTTACCTATTTTTTTAACTTACATTAAAATTACTATAAAGATGAAGGCAAAATACAGATATTATTAAGTACAGGCACACAGATTGCATCTATTATGCTGCTTAATTCATATTAAAGACATGCTTTTGAAGATTTAGAAAAAAAGGTGCTTCTTATTATAGCGGTCCCCAAAATTTAATTGCTAATTAACCAAGATGTAGCATTGGTGAGGTCTTTGAACATGTGGTGATTAGCGATTCAATCTTGGGGGAAACAAAATACTGAAAAAAGCATTAAATTGGCTAATATGACTCATCTACTTCAAGTATAGGCTTTCATCCTCATGCATCTCTACATCATTATTAAAATTATATATATATAATATCTAGAGATTAGACGATAGCTTACATAGATATAATGATGATACTGTAAACAGACATAGCTGCAGAATACATCACATAATTTTATGACTGGAGAACTAATTCTTGAGATATATATTCTCATTCATATATTATTATGAGGGCTATATGCACCCCACAACTTTGCATAGCTTAGCACATCTTTAGACATTAGATGGCACAAAGAAACTAGCAATGGAGGCAAAGTGAGAAAGTAAGCATGCATTCAGCAGAAGAATGAGATTTTGAGTCAATTCTATGTTCAGATTTTTATCTGTGAATGGAGAAAAGGTATTTACAATGAGCTGTGTGGATTAATTTTGAAGTGACCCACTTTAGATTCATATATTATGAACAGTTACTATTTTTAGGACAAGAAGAAATATCCAAATTAAAATGAGGAATAAAAAAGACTATTGTCAAACTAAAGTTAGTAGTTTGCCTTCATATATCTTGCGCATACATATATGCAAGGTAAAAAATATGAAATTCAAAATTACTAACTTTATTTTGGCTATGTCCCCTTCCTAGAATCTAAATTGAATCATATCTAAAAACTAATCTGTATTATGTTATCTTATCTTCCTACACTGTGAATGGCTCATCTAGTCACAAAGCTAAAAATTTAAACAAAGAAATCAAGTCTTTAAATACTACTCTTGATATTGTGCAGCCTTATTTTTCTTCAGCTTCGTCTTGCCTCTGCTGTTTATCACCTTTGTCTAAAAAGACACAAGCTGTCCAGTTGTGGAGTGCATACAGCACCCACAAGGATGATATGTGAACCTGTTTTAATTACAAAATAAGACTGTGTATGAATCAATGCCACTTCTGTTATTATGTAACCTTACAGATCTAAATTATCTTCTAACCCTCAAGTCATTTACACTACATTATCATATATATATGTGTATGTGTGTAAAATATAAAAAATACGATGGCTTTGCTCTATGCGAACAGGTAACCTCTAATCAACTTTCCACAATTTCAAGATCTTCCCCCTAGACCAGTACTTTCCAGAACTCTCTGGCCTGTTATGTAACTGCTACTATAAATTAGCTCTACATTCCATTTTTTATCAGACTGCTTTCTGCTATTCCGTGCTATATGAATGCTTTGCTCTGTCTTCCCTTTGTTAAAAATATTGGCTCTAGTGTAGAATTGGGTGCCCTTTCGATTGGCGAAAAATTTTGTTCAGTTTGGGCGATGAAACTCTATTTCTGATTACCATAAGAGTTTTAACTTGGTTTTAGCTTCTTGATTTTTTTCAGTGAAAATAAATCGATGTGCACATAGACAAAGTCAAGGCAATGTGCGATTGCTAGTTTGTGCAATTCTCTGATTCTTTTTAAGTGAAAATAGGTCGATGTGTACACAGACATGGAGTTTGTGAAATTCTTTGACGTCTTATTTTTGTTTTGTGTAGTGGCCATCTTGAAATTGTGCCTTCCTGGCACCGATCTCGGCATCAAAAAAGAATCGCCAAAAAACAAAGGGCACCCAATTGTAAACTTTTACCAAAATATTTATCATGTTGAGGTTCTAAATTTAAAAGTATGATTTAAATCATTATTGAATATGTAATCTTCCTCTAAAGAAAATGAGCTGCCATGTTAATTGAATAAAGATGTGGAGTTTTTAAAGTGAAATTCTTCTGTCTTCAGTTCCACTGCCTTCCACTCGTAACGACAACATTCGGATTCTGATTGGCTAAGCTGCATCATTTCCAATGCCCATCAACTGCAAATATCACATATATATACTGCAGAAATATACTTGCAAAAATTATGAACACACGCATATATGCATTAATTTTCCCAGTCTTAAATCCAGACTTATTTATTATTAGCATTCTTTACATAAGCTCACTTTTTGAGAAAGGATATATTTTATGGATAAAAAATGTACTACTGCATTAAGGTAAAATGTTAGAAATTTAACGAGGAAATTACATTAAATTTTTTATTTGAAAAAACAATTTTAGGATTCACAATGTAATTATCAGGGGTGGATTTTGAAGATCTAAATATTCACTGAAAATGAACAACAGCCAAAAAATGCCCTTTAAAATAAAATAAGTATCCCTAAACAATAAAAATAATAATATACACAATGACAGAACTGACAAATACTGGCAAATGGATTAAACCTGTCACTTCAAACACATACCTGTCACTTGAATTTTATTTTTTCTACTAAATTTTCAACCTCACAAAAATATATCACAGTTGCATTGAATCATTAGGTACTTCTTGGTGTTTCTGAAAGTGAAATACCTTCTGTTGTCGGTATATATTTTTATACCAAGGGAAACTTCTCTCAACACTTGCTCGACTCGCTGTTATTGGAGCATACTTGAAAATCTTATTAACTTTTCTTCAGTTTTAAGAAAAAATCTGCTTCTGTCTAGGTGATATTTTCTGCATAGTTTGGAAGCCATAGTCTTTTGTCAAAACACTACTGAATTTTAAAAATGCAGTATTTGAAATTTTGACATTTTTTAAAACATTACCTATTTCATCAACGTAATTTATTTCATTGATAAGGCCCATATTTTGCTCTTGTAAGGATTTAATAGTTGAAATTAAAATATGCAAGATTTCCTTCCATTTTGTCTGTGTAGAAAACATTTTGGGTAATTTGAATCGAAACAGTACCATCTCAGTTGAGCAAAAAAAAAAGAAAATAAAAGGGATTTTATTAAGATAGCAAAATGTATTGTACACTTCTACAAGTGTGTAATTCAAAGCATGTATCTGTGGAACAGCTTTCTTCCCTCTGCATGTAATCCTATGGAACTGAACAAGTAAAAAAATTCTTAAAGAAATGCCAGTATAAAAAAATTCGTAGACATGATACTCTTAATTTATAAGAAAGCCTGTTAATTTTAGATTTAAGTTTGACTGTTAAAATATGCCTCAAAATGCTCTAAAATGTCCAAAAAATGTCCTGAAAATCCCTAAAAATGCTCTAAAAACTTATAACTACTTTAAGAGAAGAAAATACTCTAAAAATGAAAGAAACTTTGTATGCCATCAAAATTTAGACATTGGTAATGATTATGACCATTTCAATAAATAGGAAGCTTAAATTGTCTACTAATATATAAATTACTTTTGTGAAAAATAATATATCCAATGAATTGATTTAAAATTTTTAAAGATAGTACAATGATAAAATTCATTTGCATTATCTTTTCTATTTTTGTTTAAAATTAGACAATTATTTGGCAAAAGAAAATATATTCGTTTTCTCTTTTTCAATTCTTAAAATCCAGAAGAAAATCATGACATGTACAAAGAATATGAGTGGTATTTTAATAAAGAAACAACATATGTTACAAATTAAAGTTATCTCCTATATAAAAAAAAATAAAAAATAAAAAAAAAAAATAAAAATCCTTTTCATACACTGCAGACTTTGTTCATCACATGTAGAACATGAACTATATTTCAAATCAGAATAAAATGTACGTATAAAATTTAGCAGAATTCAATCTTAAGTTACAGCTAAAATGCTGACTCAGATCCTTCCTTCAAATAGCAAATAATATTTTCAATTTCTAGGAGCAAAATACTTCCCTTAAAAATTAAGCTTTTTCAGAAACTATTAATCCAGAGCAAAATTGTTCCATAGTTTTTAAATTGACTTGAAGTTTCTCTTTTAATACATCAAACTAGATACATCAAACCAAGATGTATTAAAATCATAATACATCAAACTAGATGCATTAAAAAACTGCAATCCTTATTTTAATTAAGACATAAGAAAATTTAAAATACAATCAAATCTTGATTTAAAAGGGCTGAAGGAACTTATCAAAAGTATCATTACATAAAAGTCAAGTCTTAATTCAATTTGAAACATACCACTACAGAATACTTAATTTTTGTTAACATTTAACAGTCATCTAGCTGTTTTAGACTTTATTTGGACACGGATTTCATTTCAATCTTAAGGGATACTTCAGACTTAAAACTTTTAGTTTCGCTTTTTGGTAAGGATTACTTTGCATTATATTTTTTCTTCAGAAATTCTAATAAAGGCAGTATTAAAATTATTTAAATACGAAAATTAATCCAACAATTGCAATACAAATTTTAAACTATTAAGAAAATATTCAAATTCGGGGATTTATTTTAAATTTAAAGAAAAACATGATACTCTTGAAATCTCCGAAAATGTATTAAAATTTAATAAAATAATAGCATAAATTTCGTATCCGGGATAAAATTACTACTTAAGATAAAACTATCTGCTGCGGCCAAAAATGCAAATATGTTATTTTCCAATAATTTTGTTACATTTTCTCTGTATTAGAACTTTTATTTCTATGTTGCTAATTTTAAGCAGACGTATTAACAGCTAGTTTTACAATAATTTAGTATATGAAACAAATGGAAGTTTGGCACTCGTTTATACAAAATTTGTAAATATGAATTTAATCCCTAGAGAGAACTCTACAGTTTAAAGACATAAGAGCTAAAATGAAAACGAATTTTAACTACGTAGAAAAACAATATTTTGTAAATTTAAGCTAAGTACACGAATACTACAGAATAAATCAGTAAGCAAAAATCGAAAAATATGCATAAACCATCTGCATTCTTAAAATAATTGTTAAAACAAATCATAGTCCTTATTACAGAATAAAAAACTCATTTTTGACACATCTGAACATGATTACGCCGGTTTAACATTCACAGTTTACACCAATAAAACATATCATAAAGTCAAAATTACAGATTACCGGCCGGAATATTCTTAGGCTTACAGATAGAACAGCATGTGACAACTTTCGAAAAATTATTATTTGGCCCAATTTAAAGGCAAAGTTTGCATAAAAGACAACTTACTAGATATTGATTCACCACATATATGCTTCAACAAATAAGCATATAAAAAGAAACGAAATTATTACCTTTACACATCAACCGCACATACAACACTTTCCACACTCTACTACCAGACCTTTAACTAATGCCTCTCCCATGAAATAGATGATGCCAAAGGTGTTTTACCAAATTCAGTAGTTTCAGGTTTGAATACACAGTTCAAACTTCGTTATGGCAAAACGAATTTTTGCCAAATGAAAAGTCTTGAAGAATTAACAGGAGACGTAGCTTTCTGGAAAAACTAAAAATCTTCCTTTTCTTTTAACTCAAGCGAGATAATGAATAAATTTATTCATATTAATCATTAATGAAGTCACTAACCACCAACAAATGTATTATCAAGTATTTTTCATTAATCTACATTTAAATTATTATCGTATTGCATTTCCTGACATACAGTTCACACACTAATAAAAATCTTATACGTACAGCTAAAAAACCTTTTCTTTGGTACCTTTGTTACTGTTAAGAATCGCTTCCGTATTTATTATTCCGCATTTATTGTTCCGCATTTATTTATTATTCCGCATTTATTCATTATTTGTGTTTAAAAAGTTTTGTTTTTCAAATATATATATTTCAAGACAAAATGTGGGAAAACGTTAAGAATCATTTTCGGTATTTATTATTTCACTTCAAATTGTAACATTTAATTTTTAGATATTGGCAACTAGTTTTCAAATATATTCCAAAGAAAATTTTTGCAAGTTAAAAAAAATAAGTTGTTCTATATAGGTATCTTATTTTTACCACTGTACGCAAACTTCTGTAACTAAATATACTTGAATTATTGGATTACGTTAACTCTGTAGGTGGCTATTCAATATGATTCGGCGTCCGCGACAGGATTGTTTATCTACTATGAATTAAGTAATCAGATTTTTCTGCGATATTGAAATTTCGTTGTTAATACATTTGGATTTATTTAATTGAAGCTAAAAATGAATGAACCGAAGAAGCATTGTAATTTAAATAATTTTACGAAAAGCTTGAAGAAAGAAAGAAATTTATACCGCCAGGTTACGACTGCTTGTAACTAGTTCAATGAGTTGACAGCTGATACGAGGATTGAAAGTAAGCAAATTTTGGGAAATTTTATTTAAGATTTATTCTGTACTGTAAGCATATAGGACATCGTGATGAAGAGTACGATTAAACTAAGTCATATAGGGATCCTTTCATTGAAGCCAAAACTATATTTTAAAAGTACGTATAATCTCCTGTCGATGAAATGTCTTCTTCTAGTTCAGTTGCTGGCTTGAATTTAAAGTTTTCTAAGTTAAACTTAAAAGAATAATATTTAGCTCCTAGAACCTGTTTTGCATTCTGGGGACAATTTTCTCGCATTATTGTTGATGATAAAGTACAAGAAGAAGTTAAATTTCGACATTTATTTTCTTCATTCAAACCGAAAACAAAGCAAGAGATATTGTGGAACGTTTAAGGCTGTTGAACAACATAAATCGAGATTTGGAAGAACCGATCTTCTGATAGAAGTAGCACTAGTGAGTAACTGGTCTAATGCAAAGTTGTCAGAACTTTATAATAAACTAAGATCATGCTTAAGATGTTTAGAAACACTTAAGATAACTAAGCAAAACTATGCTATGCTATATCCTCTAGTAGAATCATACTTACTTGTTTATGTTTTGAATGTTTGGGATAGGTGTAAACTCAACAGGGAAATTAATATTAGAGGTACTCTATTTTTAACCACAGAAAAATTATTAGAAGGTTTAATGTCATTTTTGCAACATGAAGTTGAGGATGAAGAGCACAGAATTTTATCAGAAAAAGCTTTATCACATTCTAATTCGTTTCTACGGAAACATTAGCCTTTTCTCTCAAAAACTGGGATCCATAGGTCCATACTAACAAATGTCACTGTTCAATAAAATGTCAGCACTGACTCCTCTGCTGAGGAGATCTGCGGGATTGTTCTTCGCAGGGCAGTGTGTCTAGGCTCTGGTATCAGTT
The DNA here is from genome assembly GCA_000611955.2 of Stegodyphus mimosarum. NCBI lineage: Eukaryota > Metazoa > Arthropoda > Arachnida > Araneae > Eresidae > Stegodyphus > Stegodyphus mimosarum. Next base: position 1,380,486 of record KK119611.1, on the reverse strand, counting down.
AAACTCAGCATTTCGTTAACTCTATTGGCGACAAATGGTTTACATCGTTTCGTTGGTCCTTTAATCCAATAAAGAATGATTTTTAAGCTGTCCAAAAGAACACTAAGGAGAGCTTTTTTAAATCCACTATTCTCTTCACTTTGCTTGCTAATCGGTTGGCAAGCAAGGCACCGAGTGGTTCAAGTTTCAGAAGAGTGATTTTAATTAGTGGCGTTACTCGACTCTTACTAACCATGAAATTCACTTTCATGCTTAGCAAGAGATGGTTGATGTTATTATCCTTCACAACTCTTGCATAAATGGCAACACTATAAGCTGTTTGGCTAGCATTACAAAGCAGTGTAGTTCTAAGATATCGGTTGACTCTTGTATAGTTAAATCGAGCATGTTTCTGGGAACTCGTAACTCCGAAAGATAAGGAACCTCGGAGCACAATTGAAACCATATTCTTCGTAGATCTAGAGGTACTTCTTCATTCCAAGAAATTTTCTTCATCTATAAGATGTGGGTGTGTCTTTCGTTCGTGTTGCGAGTAAGCTAATAGACCCAAAGCCACGAAATTTGGTACATAGGTGTATCTACACAAGAGCCAGTGCACCTCGAAGCGATTTTTTTGAAATTCGAATTAGAATATTTTTTATTTTATGTTTTGTGACCAAATGGCGTCATTTTGAGACATAATGGGCTACAGGAAAGTGAGATTTCACTCTATACATTTCATTTTTACATCGTCGTGAAGCGTAGACACTTAGCTATTTTACGAACTTAAAATAAATTTCGTATTTCAATATATCGATTAAATACGAATTTATTTAGGAAGGTGAGCTTAACACCTTTTCAGCGGAATTTTTTTAAAAAAAACTTATTTTAAAAAATGGGCTGTTTATTTTCCTTTGATTTTTGGACACGTTGAACTTTAATCCTTTCGACTCCTTTTAAAAAAAGAATTTTGGAAAAATAATAATATTTTGTATTTTTTTAAAATTTTTTAAATGAAGCTTCCGAATACACTTCTCACATCTCAGATATTTTAAAATGTAGTTTTGGCAACAATTTTCCTTTCTTATTGTTGTTGATAGATTTTTGATGAAATTGCATCATTTTGAATAGTTTCATTCTTTTAAAAATTTCGGTTTGGCAACAATTTTTCATCGTATTTCTTATGTTACTGTTTTTAAGAGACTGAAAAGTTTAAGAAATTAAAAAGTTGTTTCTTTTTGCAACGGTAAATTGTTTAATTACTTTATTAGGATAATTAACATTTGTATCAAGGGATATTGCTTATTTCATTGTAATATTATGTTTTAATTATATATAATTTTAATTATAAAAAAGTTTTGCATGATATTTTTTAATCTGTTTAAGTTCTTAATCTGTTTATACCATTTGAGTTCTTAAGATTTTGCAAAGGGAAGTTGGTTAATTTATTTATTAGGATAAGTAATATTTGTATTAAGGGATACTGCATATTTCATTGTCATTTTTTATATATATAATACATTTTTATTGATTTCTTTTTTGATAAAGTTGTTCTGCAGAGTAAAATTCTGCGCGAAATGTTTTGTTTTTTGAGTTTCTTTCATGTTATTTTTTGCTTATTTCACTGTTTGTAAGATATTGAAAAGTTTTGCATGATTTTTTTGCATGAGCCAGTGCACCTCGAAGCGAGTTTTTCGAAATTCGAATTAGATTTTTTTTTTTTTTAATTTTGTGTTTTCTGACGAAATCGCGTCCTTTTAAGACATAATGGGCTATAGCAAAGCGAGATTTTACTCTATTGAACAGTTTAAGAAATTGAAAGATTGTTTCTTTTTGCAAAGGTAAATTGTTCAATTAATTTATAGATCTATATTTAAAAGGGCGAGTCTTTCTGTGTGTGTAGGTGTCTTTCGTTCGTACTGCGCGTAAGCTAATAGACCCAGGCCTATGAAATCTGGTACACAAGATGCATCTAGACAAGATGAAATAGTATCAAATTGATAATTTTCTCTCATTATATGAACAACAATGGCACACAGCCATTGTTGCTGATATCAGCACGGAAAAATGAGGGCGATAATTCTGTGCTGTTTTTAAATTTAATGTTTCTCTTGGATACTGGACGTTTGTCTAGAGAAGGCAGCAGGAAGTTGGTTAATTTATTTATTAGGATGATTAATATTTGTATTAAGGGCTATTGCTTATTTCATTATATGCTTTTTATATGTAATGCTTTTTCAACTGATTTTTTAATGTTGTTCTTTGTTTCTTTTTCGATAAAATTGTTACGCAGAGTAAAATTCTGTGCAGTTTTCAAATTTAATGTTTGGTGTTCTCTTTAGGCATTTTTCCGGTACACTTAAAAGCCAGACGAAGGCTGGCCGCGCAGCGGCTAGTTGCATATAAATTCTTATACTTTTGAGGGAGTTTCTCAGTTTATGTATCTTGTTACTATTATCTCTAATAATAACAATATTAAACTTGAAATTGAGAGTTGATTATTTAGAGCTAATAGATGCTATGGTTTAAAGAATTTATTAATGTCTAAATTATTAAACTTCAAGCAAAAAATAAATTTTTATACAACTCTTATTAGACATATCATACTGTGTGGTAGTGAATGCTGGCTATTAATAAAAACAAATAAATGAAGACTTCTAACCTTTGAAGCAAAAATACTCCGAAAAATATATGGCCAGTTAGAGATAATAATAGATAGAGAATTTTGTTTAAACATGAAATCTATTGAAGATACAAATAATCTAATATTCTCCGAGTCATCAAGTTTTGTCGTATCAGATGACTTGGACATATTTTTAGATTTGATAACTTGAAACCTGTTAAAAAGATTACCTTTGCAGGTGTAGAGGGTACCAAGAAAAGAACAAGACCTCGCACGAGATGGATAGACTCTGAGGAACCGGATTTCGAGATTTTAAAAATCAATCATTGGCGAACCACAGCGACTGATCCCATCCGTTGGAGGAAGCTTGTTGAGACGGCTTTACCCTGAAATATATTACAATGCAACTGAAGAAGAAGTATTAGATATAGTTAATAAAATTTCAGATAAACTGCAGTTAGAAGAAGGAAATGTCTCTGCGTTCAGGAAAGCTCTCAGATTCACAGTTATTATTAGTATCAAGCTTTTTACTTCTTTTCTTCGACATATTACAGTTTCAAAATACAGGTAATTTTCACATTTTTCGATAGACATTCTGTTTGGAGAGGGGATAAATTGTTCCTTTTGTATATTGGCTTTCTGTGATCTGTGACTGATTTTTGACTAAAATAAACTAAGAAATAGTTAATTCTTTTATATGGTAGTCATATTATTTTTTAATTGTAATTTATAAAATCATTCAGTTCAAGCAATAAGAAATACCCATGCTAAACTGTGCCAATATTTTCTAATTTTACTTAAATTTATCAATTTTATGTAAATTTATCTGTTTGTGTAATCAGCAAACTGATTAAAGCAGCTCTTGTTTTATGAAGGCATATACACAATTTATCTATTGATTTGATTTATCATTGTTTTTACTATAATACCTTTATAAAGTTTTATAGGTATTTATAGCTCGTATGTAAAAAGCTTTAAACGTGTTCTAATAGTACGTAGTTCTAGGACTTAATTTCTAAAATTAAAAGTTCCGAAACTCTATACAATGCCGACAGAAGGGGGAACAAAAAGTAAATAAATAAAATAATAGATTAAACAATGATTGATGAAAAATTAAATAACATATAAAGGGATGAAAATATTAATAAATTAAGTTAATAATAATTAAGTAAGTAAGGAATTAAAATATTATGAAAATTAAATGAAAAAGAATAAATCTATAATAAATTAATGTAAAGTCAAAAACATCATGTGAAACAATTAGAGAAAAGAAAGGTAAGTAAACTCATCAGTCATCATAAGACATGATACAAAAGATAAAAGGTCGGTTTTGTTTCTCTGTACTTTTTTCAACTGGCCAGTCACGTAGTTCTCAAGCATATGTTGACTAACTGAGCTGATCAGCCAAAATGTTGTTCAAGCTATATGCCAGTAAAACCGATGAAGCTATTGCCTAGGATCTGTACTTAGGCAGTTCCGGCGGCGGGAGTATAAAATTAGTCTTCACAGGACTAGAACCACCGTTTATATGGTGGTAGGTTCAGACTTGACAGGGATCATACGGTACTGTCTTGTCTGGCCCTTTGTTGTGGGAACATTACGTGATTTGCTATCGAAGGTTGTCCTTAGGGGTTTGGCTCCCCTTGGTTAACACTGGGGACAATCGATGTCTAACTATGTTCTTCGGTTCTCCCGATGTCTTTCAAAGAGCTCTTAGACAAATCTTAAAAAAATATCACATTCAATTTGCTTTAAATTTTTTTGACGATATTATAGTATTTCCTCCAAATTTTGATGAACATTTAAACCATCTTAAAATAATATTTGATATATGTGATACAGAAAATATAAAATTAAAACAATCTAAATGTAATTTTGCTAAAGAAAAAATAAATTTTCTACGATATGAAATTCAAGCAGGTAAATACCAGTCCAGTAATGTAAATATAGAAGTTATTAAGAAATTGCAACCCCCTAAAAATGTTAAAGAATTGCAAAGATTTTTAGGAAGCACAAGCGTATATCATAAATTTATTTAAAATTATGCAAAAATTACAGCCCGTTTAACAAATTTACTTAAAAAAGATACCCTCAGTCAATGGATTGATAAATGTCAAAAACTTTCCAAAAATTAAAAGATGCATTAATTTCTAGGCCTATTTTAATCCAAAATATCCATGTCATGTACTTGTTGATGCATTTAAAGAAGATGTTGGTGCTGTTTTAAAACAAGAAGATCCTGATGGTAATTTACATCTAATTGCTTTTCATTTTAGAACATGAAGATGTTATGAACAAAATTATGCAATTACTGGGCTGGAATGTTTAGCTATTATTGATGCAATAGATAAATTTTATTATTTACATGGTAATGCAATATGCAGTATGTACAGTAATCATCTTACTGTACATATTGACCATGTTGCTTTAGTTTGGCTTAAAAATATTAAACATCCTACTGGTCGCTTATTTAGATGGTCTTTAAAATTGTCTATGTATGATTTTGATAAATAGTATAAAAAGGGATCCGCTAATGTTGAAGCTGATGTGTTATTTAGGAATACTACTTGCCAACGTTTGAGTTTGCAAGTTAATTCATTATCATTAGAAGAAATTAAAGAACATCAAAATCTAGATAATGTTACTAATCCTAAGTACAAGAAAATTAATGATGTGTTAATTATTAAGAAACAAAGTTTAAATAAGAATGTAGTACCAATGTCTGTTGGTACTAAATTACTTGAAAAAACTCATATTCAGTTTGGTCATATTGGCCTTCCCTCAATGCTAAATTTATTATCCCCTCAATATTATTTGCCATGTATTGTACAAGGTGTTAGAAATTATTGTAAACATTGTAAAGTATGTCAATTTAATAAGAAATCTGAACAAAAGAAATTTGGTTTAATGCAAAATTTGCCGTCTGTTAGCGAACCTTTTGAAATATTATCTATTGATACTGTTGGTGATTTAAATTATTATAATTCTACTAAGAAATATATTCATATTATTATTGATAATGCTACTCGTTATATGGACTTTTGCTTCTAAAAGCGTAACTACTGACACTTATAGAAATTGTTTAAGGCAAATATTTCAAATTCAAGTACCAAAGAAAATTTTAAGTGATATAAATGCTGCTTTTACCTCTTCAAAATTTAAGCACTTTTTCAGGAATCATAATGTAAAACAATTATTAACTACTACTAATAGGCCTCAGACTAACGGTAAAGCTGTACGCGTTAAATGAACAACTATAACTAGATTAAAATGTAAACCAAATTCTTATCAAGGTATTGCGTGGACAAAATTATTATCACCAAGTTACTGAAGATTATAACAGCCCTCCTCCTTCTGTAGCAAAATTCCCACTATCGTATTAATGTCCAGAAAATTACCTTATGATTCTAAATCTTAAAATCAAGAATTATATCCGCTAATTGAAGAAGCTAGAAAAATGGCTCCAAAAAGTTCTGAATTTTATCATAATGTAAGTAAAGAAAGATATGATGTTCATTATAAACCCAGTAATTTTAAAATAGGTGATTTAGTAATGTATGAAGAATTCTAATAGCCTAATATCCGTAAACTTTCTCTTACTTTTTCAGGTCCTTACAAAATTCTGAAACAATATTCCAAAGTTACTTATGAAGTAGATAAACCTAATCCGCTCACACACACACACACACACGCACACACACACACACACACAAAAAAAAAACCCGAAATTGTTTATTTAACCAGACTAAGACCTTTTAATCCAGCAAGTGAATTTAAATTAACTCTTAGAAATAGTAGAATTCCACTTTCTGTCTAAAATTAATTTACTTTTAATTTTCCAAAATTCTCCATTACAATTCCCGATAATGCCCTTTAATACTTGATCTAGACTTCAAACGCGATTATGATCAGTTATTTTTCCCGATTTTGACCTTTTCAAATTTGGCTTCTTTCCTATCCTGCCTTTCCTTCTTCTCAGAGTTTTTCCGTCCAAAATTTGTTGTATACGTCTCCTAAAGCGCAGAAGATGAGGAGAGGAAAAACTCTACCAACACATTTTCAAAATCTGGATTTTATACCAGGGGTTACTTCGAAGCAGTAGGTTATTTCATACATTAGGTTACTTCGAAGCGGGAGACATGAAATATGAGCAACGCTTCCGCCGGGAATCGAGCCACGGACCTCTGGGTTACTCGTCGAGCGTGCTGACCACTATACCACGAAGGCATGCGAAGAAGACGGGAGAAATACCTTATAGGGTAATATTCATTTCTAGTCTCCAAAATTCTAAAAAAAAAAATTTAACTTGATCACACAAGTTATTTTTCTTAAATTTTAATTTTAATTTTGTAGAATTTTGTATTCTTTACATTTTGATTTGATTCATTTAAAAAGATTTTTTTTTTTGTACAAAACACTTTGATACAATGTACAAAGCCAAAAACCAGTTACATTTTGTTAGGCAACGGAGATTTTTTTGATATTTTGTACTTAAGCACCCCTCAAACCATCAGCAAAGTAGTCACGCTGATATGTTAGAGAGGACATGCCAAAAAAATTAATTCAAGGTGTTATTGTCTGATCAAATAACGCATCATATTATTAAACATTTATATTGAATTGTTTTCTTAAGGTACTATATCATAATGTCTTGTATTGAATTTTTATATTGCTTTAAAATATGTCAATGCATTGTTAATTATCTACGAAAGGAAGAATGAATGCAATTAGTACTCATAAATTGCATATCTTCTAATTTTTATATCAAAAGATGTTCCCCATCGAGAGACTTTAAAAAACATTTCATTCGATTTCAACTATTGTTGTGAAAGGACCCTAAAACAAAAATGTCACTTTCCAATGGACATTTTGAAGAAAACTGAGGACTTTTATAATTCTAATTAATTATTTGAAATTATTCTCACATATACTGTTGTCTCATAATTCTAAACAAGATGTTTAGTTAGAGTGTAAGGTTTTAGTTAAACTAACCAAGTTTATTTTAATTTAAATCTTTTCTATCTCCTCTCTGCTTCAACTTCCTGTCAGAAGAAGCGCGCGTTTTTAGCTTATGCTAATTTTTGAAGTTCAGCCAAGCACTATTTAAGCCCTCGGTGTGTGAGAGCTTTGCCTCAGATCACGGTCACGCTGCTCAACGTTCGCCTGACCAGCTAGCAGTTTAAATTTATAAGCCATAGTGCTTACTACGTGATTGCATTGTAAAATAAATTAAAGTGCGGTAGTATTTAGTATATCTTGCTACGCACCCTTTTAGATAGAGGCCAACTTCCGCGAATTGCTCTGCGAAGCAAAAGTTAATTTAAGTTCTATTTTAATTTATTTAAATTTATTTGATTGTTAAGTTCGACCAAAGTGTGGTCTGTTACGTTCTGTATCTCTCCCGAATTGGGAGGTTTGTATTTAATAGTGATTGAATAAAAGAGGATTTCAAATCCCTTCACGTGCAGTTATTCTCCAGCCCAGCAGTTACATCAGAACATAGCGTACCTTCCGCTCCCTGTTCCAGTTCAGGACTTAGAACGTAAGGTTAAGAACCCTTTACAGAGTTTACAATGCTTCCAAAACGGATACACAGAACACTAAGTCCTGACAAGAGATTATATGTTTATTTATAAATCATAGGTTCCATTATAAAATTATATAATTAAGCATTTTCTAATTATATGAGAAACATCATAAGTTATGATAGGGCATGTCTGTAGGCTCAAGCCTGTAGGCGATGTCCTGGATGTTTTTATGTCTTTTCTGATACCCTAAATTTTTCTTGCTTTACTAATGTACTGATGCTTTGCTCTCCCGGCCTCTCGTTTTGAAGGGGGAGGGGGGAGATGTAAAATATAAAAAATGCGATGGCTTTGCTCTGCGAGAACAGGCAAACTATAATTAACTTTCTGCAGTTTCAGGTTTTTCCCCCGAGTAGTACTTTCGAGAACATTCTGGCATGTGATATAACGGCTAGTATAAATACACTCACTTCCAAAAGTTAAGCACGAAGATGTAAAATGCAAAAAAATCAACAAATACTGCTTTGATTGACACAAAATTTGGCAGGAAAGTAGCATATATATTTATGCATAAAACAAAGTCAATAATTATATACAGAAATGAAAACAATATTAAATTTTTGTAAGTTAACAGATAATGACATACTGGAGAGTTGAACAGAATTATGTATAAAGTGAAAATAAACAGCATAAAATGAAAAAAAGGACATTAATACGGTATGTGATCCCTCCTCATCTGTATTTTCGTCAGACTGCTTTCTTCTACCGCTGCTACAAGACCTGCTGTTGCTCACCTCACCTTTCTTCCCTTTCTTAGAATAGTTATGACGTAGAAAGTCTAAATTTAGTTTGACTTAGTTTAAATCACTATTGAATATATTGTAGAGACATTAGGTATTTTTTTGGAACAAGAGAGAGAGATGAAAAATATGCATTGCTTTCGCCGGGGATCGAACCACGGACCTCTGAAATACCGGCTCAGTGTGCTGACCATTACACCACGAAGGCATGCTGAGAATGTGGGAGATATACCTTATAATATAATTTGGAGAATTTCATCTAAAGGAAAAATGATCTGCTGTGAGAATAGAATAAAGATGTGAAAACTAAAAAACTAGATCCTGCTTTGTCGTCATATTGCAGCGTTCGACTCAGCCACAACAACGCCCGGACTCTGATGTAGTGATCGCCAAGCTTTGCTATTCCTGTGCCTATCTGCCAAAATATTACACACACACACACATTATGTATATATTGCACAGGAAATTAATCACAAAAGGTCATTTAGGTTTCCCATTTCAACAAAGGTATCTGTAACAGAGCTAAACTAATTTTCATAAACTTATCCAACTGAATCCTTATTCACCTTACTTGATAGAAAAATAATCCATAATCATCCTGCTTAATTGCTGTGTATAGTAAAATTTTCAATAACAGTACTGATTATGAATTACTTTGTTATTAAATACAACTCATATTTTCAAAATTATTTTTAAAATTTAATTATTTTTCTTTTAAATTTCTAGCAGTAACACTTGATATACATCATTCGCCAGAGTGAAAACACTCACCGCAAACGCACAAGGAGAAATGCGTGTAATTTAATATTCCGTAGCAGGAAGTCATGTGGTGTACACATCAGATTTTTTTTTTCTAGGAGATAATCCAAAAATACTTCTAATATATATATATATTATAGAGAAAGTTGACAAATTTTCTATTTGCTGTTGATTTCCATATATATATATATATCTCTAGAGTGCCCCCATTTTATGATATTATTCTATTGTGAGATAGGACTAATAGTGTTTTAGAAATTAACTTTAAATTACAATTAACGTTTTATGGTTTCATTCCTTCTCGAATACTATTATAATCTAGTTTTCATTACACTTTAAAAATTTTTTTAGACGTCATGAGGCGTTTTAACAGTATTTGTTGCCTAGTTTCTTCTATGTATTCCTACTTAAAAAATCGTTTAGTTTTGGGTTGTATGTTTCTTTTCTTCCACGCGTAGGGAAAAGGAGCGCCCAATTGAGATGATTTCGATTTGCACTGAATGATTTAATATTTCAGTTCAGTAAATTATTTTACGCGTTTTTCTCTCAATTGGTCGTTAGTTGAAACGCGTGGAGGTAATATTTCAGTGGAAGTGGCAAAGTGCCTTTTCCCCTGACGAAACCGCTATGCAACTCTCAATGAAATATTGCCGTTTTGTTCATAATGTACCTTACTATTTTTCTTACAACTTCTGCTTTTCCCAATTTTCTAAAAAATTTCAATTTTAATGGCATATATTTTTGAGTTATGTTTTATTGTGAATTATGAAGTTTTAATTGTATTTAATATGTAACCTTGGCACATACGTGCTTCTTCGAATAGGATTCAGAGGGTTTCGGGTGTGCTATAGCTTTTGCATTCTTACTTGTTAATTATAGTATAATAAAATTGGCAGCTAGATGCGCAGTTTTTTAAAACCTTAAAATGCTATCGTTCAAGTATTAACTTTCTAAAGATATATATATATATATTAATATTTCTATTGAAAAATTGAAAAGTAATCATTGTAAAATGTAGTGGTGGTACTAACATTTTTCTATTTTTGTTTAGATGGTATGCGTTCGTCAAAAGGTTGAGAACAGCTGCATTAAGTTATAGATATCAGATTTGCGTAAGGTGTTTCCAGAGTTCCAGGAACTGAGCTCTAGTTCAATTTCTAGAGCTCATAAGAAAGGCTATCGGTTAGAGACAAGTCTTGATATGTTTATGCAACATGTCATGCAATATTTTTCAGTTCGATTCAATTGTTTGACTGATTTAGGTGCATTTTTGTGGCTTATTTTTGCAACCACAGAAGATGCGACGATCAACCTTTTTTTTGGTTGTTGTTTTTGTTTTTGTTATGGAGGATAGTGTGAAAACTTCAGAAACTGTTCAACGGCTTCGAGAAGTACTCTGTTCCTACATTTGAAAACATCTTTACGGGGGGGGGGGGATTTGAGAGTATAAATAGGTGGTTGAAGAGATACCGAAAAAATTTCTTTGAAGATGGCTTAAAAAATTAGTTTTTTTGTCAGGATAAGTGAATTCAATGAAATGGGGATCATATTGAAAACTGCATTGTAATATTAATGAAAATTGACAAATAAAGTAATTATACTTATATTTCTCGAACTTTGGAAACATCCCTCATATCATTACGTTGTATTAAAAGTTATATAATATTGAGCGAAAATTCCATTAATATCTACTTCAATTTTCCCCCTTTTATGAATTGTACCAATTATAGTTCGCCCATCGTATTTCGATGGACTCGCCAATTGTACATTTCTTTCTAAGTGTCCAATCTATCTAATAGTGCAAAGATTGAAAGTCGATCTTTTTTCAAGGTCTTTCTTAAAGCTTATTGTTTTTTATATTAAAACGTTAATTTATCTGAAAATTATCACTTTTCCTTATGCATTGAACTCTTCATCTGATATATACGTAATTGCTCTTCGTTCTGCAGTTGGGACTGAAAGTTTTAACTTTCTCCAATCCCACTTAAAATTCCACTCTGATAAAAAATTTTCGATCGATATCTTTCCTTCCAAAAATTTGAATGAAAAAATAAAATTTTTCTATGTTATGTAATTTAGAATTATTTCCTGATAAAAATCGCAGCTATTAATTTCTGTCACAATATTCTTTTGTTAAATAGACTCACCATAATTATGCTTTTCAAAAAACAATGCCACATTGTTGTTTTTCCAGTTATTAATGCAAGAAAACAGTTATTACAGACTTCACTATCAGATGAAACATGCTGTGGCCTACATGCATATACCTAATAACAATAAGCTGAAGGTTTCAGAAAGAAGATAAAAGTTCAAGGTTAAGCAAATGATTGTCAGTCAATCACAACTGCGTCGAGAATAAAATTCTCAAGGGGATTCTAATTATTAAAATCTTCTTTCTGGACTTCGGAAAAAATCGTAAAATACATTTGTAAATTGAATATTAGCTTTGTTTGAAAATAATTATTAATTTTTTATATAATATTAAGTTATTAGGTTTATTCAGTACTTTTATTATTTAACTTAGTATTTTTAATATTTAAGTACTGTTTTATTTTTTATTAAAATGGAACTTTTTTCCTTCCGTGTCATTTTTTAAAATTTACGTGTGTGTGTGTATATCTATATATATAGATATGCTGCGTGTTATTTT